>CALNHX010005869.1:0-99571 GCA_940337035.1 Agriotes lineatus | reverse complement strand
AATGTTGGTATGATTTTTGCAAGGTAATTTTTAACTGTCCAGTTTCTTCTTCCTTTATTGTGTCCGCTAGTTTTTCCCCAATCTCAGCAAAGTAATTATTTAAAGCATTTGCTAAGTCCTCTTTGGTGTGGTACCTTGCCTTATGGTTTATAAGTACATCCTACTTGTTATCTTTTTTTTTATTTCTGCTTAATAGAGTGTTTATTTCAGCTCACGTTTTTCGTGAATTTCCTTTGGCATTTTCAAATCTATGATGTATGCTCTGTTGTTTTGTGTTCTTTACTAGTTCTTCAGTTTCCTTTTTTAGTTTTTTATATTTTTGTCTCATTTCCTCATTGTTTTGTTGTTTAGATAGTTTTCTATATAAAGTGTCTCTTTCTTTCGTTTTTTTAATTACTTGTCTATTATCCAACAATTTCCGTTCCTTACTTTGATAGTTCTACATTTTGTACTGCTGCTAACAGCTTTATTTATTATGTCTGCGATTTCCTTGAAATTTTCAAATTCTGTTACACCTTTTTGGGTTATACTAGTTTGCACTATTTGTCTTAGTTTTTTGTGGTCCACGTTAGTTACCGTTTTTTCTTATCTTTCCTTTGTATTTTTCTCTTGTGAAATCCCATATGCTCTTGACCATGTTGTGATCTGATAAATCCATATGTAGGATTTCTACAGATTTAAATTTGCTGGCGTATTTCGAATTGCAACGCCAAAATTATAACTCCTCCAGTTTGAGATGTCTTTACTCCCAGTTGAGGTGATGTATAAGTATTTACATGAATGTTAATATTTTAAATTTATATCAGAAGCTGATGACAAAATATATATGGCCGTGAAAGTATGTAACAAGTTTATTCTATTGTTACATTGTATCTTGCATATCATATTTTTAGCCTAAATTGCGCTTAAACAAAAATTATACATATTTTAGGTCATTTTGACAATGGGTTACAGTGGGGCCTGCAGACGTGAGGAGCTCACATACATGTCGATAGACGACATTAAATATACCGAAGATCCAATTACTGTGTCCGTTCCTACAACCAAAAATAATTTACCAAGACAATTCGTGATAACTGAAGGAATATGGATTACCTTAGTCAGGAAAGATGCCGCTCTTAGGCCTAAAAATACTACCCACAAGCTGACATAGGCGCTGTGTCGGCAATCCAATTGGCATCAACACCATGGGCAAAGTGTCCAAAGAAATTGCTACTTTTCTTAGGATACCACAACCTGAACTTTACACTGGCCACTGCTTTAGGAGGTCTAGTGCAACACAATTGGCCAATCGTGGTGGCGACTTGTTGACCTTAAAGCGCCATGGGGGCTGGAAGTCGTCGATGGTGGAGGAAGGATACGTTGAGGCCACCCTACAAAAGAAAATTGAAGTGGCACAAATGCTTAGGTTTCAGCATGCAGACTTAAACTTACCAAGTTGTTCAATAGTTTCAGAGGCCAATTCTCACACAAATATTGCTGCAATAGATAAGAGTAAAATTCAACAAAACATTGTAACTAATGAGAATATTCCGAGTGTTGCCATTGATTCCAAAGACTCTTCTACTATATCTTTTAATGTTTACAACAATTGTACTTTTTGCGGTCATAATGCGTAATCATACGGTCATAATTAAGTTCTTGCAGATTCAGTTTTATATAGTTCCTAAAAATGTTTGGTTATAATAAAAACATTCTCTCAGATTCATACCTGCACTCCAGACTTTTGAGATTATGTACGTATGGATGTCAATCCAAATATAACAAATGTTTTATAGGGGTACATACAACGGTACAAAAATGTAAAATAATTAAATACATAATTTATGTATTAACAAAATTATTCCACAACTTCGCGGCAAAACGTACCTGTCAATAAGTAAATTTTACGTTTTGTTATATTTAGCCTGTGTCCTTCGACCTAATGGTATCATAGACAGCGTTATAATCATAATCTTAATTCTGGAAGTCTTGTGACGATTAAATCAAGCACAGTCAGAGTTTTTTCGATTTCAATCAATTAATTATGATTGATACTATTGACAGTTCGATGCGTACACTGAGCGAAGTACCTCGCAAAGTAGATGAATACAAATAAGGCCTAGGTAACGGTGATACAAAAAGAAAAGCATATATTCATATATAAATACATCAAGAAAAAATATGTAAAAGGCTTTACGCAGAACTTCCCTCGTCGACATTGTGACAATAAATAATTTTAAAAATCAAATTAAGTTAGGAGTAAAAATATCTTCACGTTTCTAATAAATTAAATATTTTTTTTTAAATCGTTACCGGTGGTCTAATGCGAAGTGCAGGTGGACCGCGTGTGCAGCACACGTTTTTTGAAATTAGTAAGGGAACGGGCAATTTCTACCTGCGCCACGAAGGACCGACCTCTCGAATTCCTACGCCGCAGCTATATTTAGTAATGTGTAATTTGTGCCTCGTGTATCGTCAAACAGTTATTCTGTATCTATTGGCTCTTATTTTTGCTAAGAATAAAGCCTGCACTATGTACAAATTATTACTTGTATCTATTACTAAGTTGAATGAAAAAAAAGCAAAATTTAATTTTTTTAGGTGCTCACCCTGTATATATTTGTCTGAAATTTTCCCGGTTTTATTTCAGGTATATATATATATATATAATGTGTATGTAAAATATCGTCTTTCTCCGACAAATAGTTTTTGAGTTATACCGCCAACAAACAGACAGACAGACAGACAGACGGAATTGAGAAAACCTGTTTTTGGTCATCTTGGGATTCTAAACGTGAAGATCTGAAGAAATGTCGGAGGGTGATTTTTTCATTTTTTCGTGATTACAATACTACCTTCGTCTTTCAGACGAGGGAAGTAAAAAAAGAGAGTGGGTTGATAGATTTAAGTATGTGCGAGCAGCGGCAGCTCGTGGCGAATTTTGATGATAGAGTTAACCACAATACGTAAATGCATTTTCCACCCCCTCAGACACAGACGCAGATTTCGATTTCCCGAGATTTAAATAATTCGCATATGAACTGGAAAAAGTAGGTATACGCGACAAAATTTATCAAATTTTACAGGCTAATTACGGGCTAATAAAATATGATGAACCGAATGAAATATCTATCTTTTTTTCGCTTAAATGTTTTATTCAGCCCGAGAAAAACGCATCTCTACTATTTAAGATACATTATGTAGATACAGGCCTGATTGACGTATATCATTTCAAGATGTGCGACAATTTATCCCTCAATTATGAGTATAATAAAAATAGAATTATACACCCGGCCTTCCGAATATGCTCCTAGAATACAGCGAAACCATGATATTTCACAAAGTTGCCCGCTATATTTAATTGAATTTAAAAACCAAGGTTAGTCAGGTCCGAACTTTATATTATGGGGGGGGGGGGGGGGAGGACTGAAAGTTCCTTAGACATCAATTACATCACATATCATTTATTTACTAAAAATATTTAAAAACTTGATTGGTTCGGTTTGCAAACCTGCCACTCGGTATAATTTGCTTGAAACATATCGACTTCCTCCACCAAATAGTTTTTGAGCTATGCCTCCAATAAATGGACAGACAGACAGATGATGTTACGTCCCTCTGACCCTTAACCAGAAGAATATTAAAGGCAGGAGACTTCTCAGCCGCACTTGTCGAGGGTTAAATGAGAAGCTCTTATTTTTAAACTGTAAAAATATGGGCGCCATGTAGTAACTAGCTCAGGAAATTTGCTAAACAACTAAAGTATACTTTGAAAAGGTGCTGCTAAACCAATCCATAAAAGAGAGAGAGAGAGAGAGAGAGAGAGAGAGAGAGGGGATGATGGCAACGGCACAAATAAAATTCGCAGGCGCAAATGACGGGCAGTATAATTAATTATGTTAACTAAAATATTCTTTATACAAAGTACTACAATACCAGATGAAATATTGCAGGAAATATCACAATAGTAAAAGAGAGTCGTTTTAGAAATCATAAACATTCATAATGATTAAAAGTTATAAATATTTAGACAAAATAAATAATGCAAAAAGTTGACCGTTGAATTAGCAATTCGGATTACCATTACTCGGTACTGTATAGTGAGGTCACGATATTCTTAAATGACCAGTAAAAGCTCATAAAGAAGGAGAAGAAGAAATTTTGTGTTCGGATTTAATTTGGCCCAAAACACACAATTGCAAGAACATTCTCATTTTATTAATAATCAACAGATTGGTGCTTCAGTCTCCAAGTACTTGGTTAAGAGTGCAGCATTAACAAACCCCGAAATACGCTTAGTAATTAATTAAAATCATCAATTGGTTTCAATTCGTCTGGTAGACAGAATTATTAATGCAGTATCTGGCAGATAGATGAATAATCAATCTTTATTCAACTGAGCCGATCGGTCCCAAACCTAAGGTAAAAACTCAAACATTAAATTACAAAAGTAATCGTCGAATTGCTTCACAAAAGTAAAAAAAAGGTTAATAACTGTGATGGTACATAAGACACATACAAAAATATTTTAACTAACTTTGACATTGACAAATCATCCCAAATAAACAGCGACATGAATAATTTGGAATATTTACCCTAATAGGTAAGTTCTAAAATATACTATATTTATCTAAATGTGAAGAAAATCTGGTAAGATATAGCTCGGCTATGGGCTATGGGCTTTGAACCCGGGAGGGGACTGACATCGGGACCTTTTGCAGAATCGAAATAAAAATTTTTGGAAAACCCTGAGAGAATTTAGGATATGCAACCAAAATACCTTGGAGTTTGAAATGTTGCTTTAAATTATTTGGAAATAATTATTCATAGAAATATGAAACTTAACGTATTTAATTGTATTGTAGGTACCATCGTAGTTTTATTAGTGATAGGGCAAATAATTATGTAGGTTGTTGTATGTTGTAAATCGCTTTTAACCCGTAACAACGGAAGGTGAAAATCTGAAAAATTCTTGGAAGGTAATTTTTTCACGATTACAATACTTGCTTCGCCTTTTAGACGAGAGGAGTAAAAATTACATACGTTAATAAACGTTAAAGGAAATATTGGTAAGTGATATTACCGTTCTCTTCATATAATCGTTAATAGTTTTATCTTCATCGGTGTTGTTATAGACTACTTACCAAACCAATTTGAGTATCGTCGACAACTTTATTACCGTACTCTTACTCAGTGCGGCAATGTACAGTCACGGAATCAATATAGTTTACACTTTAGTTTTTCAGTGTAAGTTCATAAACAGTAGCTTGTGCAATAAATTTGCTTTGTGAACTGAAATGAAAAAAATATGAAAAAGTACTTAAGGTCACTTAAAATATGTCTGAATTATTTTTAAACCATGAAGACAAGAGAAGGATTATTGCAAGATGTAAACTATATTGATTCCCCAACTGTACATATATTATAGATAAAATTATCGCACTATTTTTTACAAAACAAAGAATAAAGTAAACTGGAATTTATTGATGAAGATAAAATATTGAACAATACACGTTTGCTTATGGCACTTAACGAAACTCGTTTTATTGCAGCAGAACTCGGCTCACCCCCTCGTTTTGGCAATCAAACTCGTTTTGTTAAGATGCTTATAATCAAGCTTGTATCGTTAATATCTATAAAAGTCTCTCTGTAGCAATAGCTGTTCTGTTTATTTCCATTTCTCTGCATGTATCTGTTTATCGATATTACTAATTTGTTTCTTACGATTAAATATTATACCTGACATATTAAATAATGTACAGTATGATCGAATACTTTTACCTTCTAGAGGGCTGTGAATTTAAAAAAATATATATTGGCAGTGGTGAGTAAAGGTACTCAATAATATAACCTACACAATGTTGATAGAATCACTTAACTTTGACAGAATGTTTTATACTGAACACAAAGTGGAGCTATGTATGGAAAATGGAGGAAATGACTTTGAACAGCTGTAGTTGTTTCTGTTATTAATATTTTTTATGTATTCATCAGACATTTTTGTATTTGTTAAAATAACGACTGCCAACATAAATTTTTTACAAAACAATTTCATATTCCTCTAGAGGATAAAAGTTTTCGATCATACGGTATAACAATATTCATATCATATTGTATTTAACAAATATTCCAAAAGTTCATATCGTACGGTTTTGCTTAAAAATACAGATTTATTTTGGAAAGTTAAATACTATAACGCTTTAATTACTTCTACTGTAAAGATTTTTCTAATATAGGTAAATGTATAGTTATGAAGATTTCACAAGTTTTCAGTTGTCTCCAATTATTCTAAAGAGTTAGTAATACAGACGAAATTTATTGCATTTTTGTAATGATAAGTATCTGGACATTATCGTTCATTTAATCAATTTTTAATTGTAATATTAACCGTCCCCCATAAATATCGGTACAAAATTGCCGAAAAGTATATAAATATTAAAACAGAAATTTGTACACCAGCTTCTATTTTACGTGTTCCTCTTAACAAACTTATACATTGTTCATTAAAGCACCAAAGCTAAATTAAATCGCCCAAGAGAAAAACACATCGATCGAGTTCCATTCATAGCCCGGGGCGAATGCAGCTCCCGAAACGTCGGCGAAAAACCAGAAGGAGACAATGGGAAATGCGTTGCCGGGAAGGGTCGTAAAGCGTCTGATGGAATTAGGTCAGCAGGCGACCCACTTCGCCGCGGCGGCGACGTCGTGCGCCGAGACGCATTGCGGGGGAAGGAGTTTAACGCGCGATGGAGGGGTGGCGTCGGTTTGGGAGAGGGTGTGCAGCGGTGCATCGGAAGCAGGACAGACAAAACATCATCGATCGCTGAGGCGTCGCGTCAGCCTGCAAGCCCAATAATGCGTTTTTGGAAAGGAGCCCCTCCGAAGATCTAATTCGGCATTTTAGAACTCCTCCCGAGACTTTTTATTTTGGGCCGCTGAATTGAATGAATTTAGCGAGGGGAGAGTTCTGGTAGTATATATTGCAGGTTTTTCTAAAATTATAATTTACGGTGGTAGCACCATAAATTTCTGCAATCTAAGAAAACAAAGTTTTGTAGCCAACAACTATTTTTAATATTGATTTGCAAAATATTCGCGTTTAAACTCTATACATTTACGCATTCGAACTTCGTGATTCCTACTTTGTAGATCGATTTGTCGAGGTGTGCAAAACAACTTCTACCCTAGCTATAACCTCTTCATTTGATTAAATTCTTTGCCTTGCTTAGCGTTTTTCAATCAATTCGAAGCCCAGTTCTTCAATTTTGGATTTTGCAATTCGGGACCTGTGAAGCGATGAATTATCATGATGAAAGGGCACCTTTTTCTTCGTCAAATCCTGTATTTTCAATATTTTTTTACAGTAAGGTTAGCGTAGTACGCTCCAGTTACAGTCTGGCATTTTGGAGGTGATGATACCTTTTGAGTTCCAAAGAACTGATGCCATGGAATTTCCAGACGAAGCGATCTTCTTTGCTTTTCTACTATGAGGAGAATCTTTGCGTTTTCATTACATTGATTGTTATTTCTTCTCTGGAGTGTAGTGCTTAACCCATGTTTTATCTGCAGTGATAAATCTTCATATAAAATCGCTTGGGTTTGTTAAAAACTGGCCCAAACATTGCTGGGAAATTTGGTGTCGAAATCGTTTTTCTACCAGAGTGATCAATTGCGGCATCTTACTTAATCCCAATTCTTCAGTTAAAATGTAATGAATCAGTTCAGTTGAGAAACACGCAACCTCATCTATTTGAATATCAATGTTTTTAACCGTCAGTACCGTTGATGGTTGTTCACTGCGAGGGTCATCCTCCAGACTCTCTCTGCCTTGTTTGAAAAGCGCTTTCGATTTTTTACCATGGAATACGAAGGTAAAGATTCACTTAAAGTGTTAACGTGTCTTCGTGGATTGCTTGAGGATTAAACTTTTTTAAGCAGGTATTTAATAACAGCTCGGTGTTCAATGTTTTCCATTTCTATGCAAATCGCCGGAACTACGAGCATTTAACAGCTGTAATTCCAACACTCTATGGTAAATTGAACTGAACTTTTAAGTTATGTTATAGAAGAGACCAAACGTTAATATAGCGAAAGCCGCAAAGTTTTCAAACGCGCCTTGTATGCAACTAGAAATTTAAAATTATGTTTATATACAACGTGTTTACGTTAACATATTGAAGCTCGCTTTCTCTCCTGCTAAATAAATGCAAAAATAGAACCCTACCGTTGCAGTTAATTAAATTCAAGAATATTCTATTTGCAAATCAACAGAGAAGTTATCAAGGTGTTCCGAGGCTTTTACTATATACTATCAAAAATCGTATTGACTGGAATTTATGACCCAAATTTATAGTTAACTTTTCGTATGCGCAAGCTTCTACGGTATTTTGCATTTAAAAGGCAGTTACATTTAAATAAAGTAGATAAATCGAGGTATTAGACTTTTCGAACCAAGTTAGAACTGCAAGAATTAGAACGAATTGATCGCCGCGTCGACGAACGTTGCGTAGTGGGCCGAGGCGGCGCCGGTCTGCACCGTCCAGACATTGATCGATGTGCGTCTTGGGCGTCGCGGCCCACCGTCTGCGGTACTCGCTCTTTGTCAAGCCAAAAAACACCCCTTCCAGCTAATCATTAAATGCATCCAGCAAGAGCAGCGGCTCCTTTGTTCCTTTGAAAGGATCGTCGTCTGAGCCGCGGAGAAAAACACGGAAAGCGTTTTTCCCGCAAACAGTTCGATACGGATAATTACTTTTGCACTCCGAAATAAGTGCTGCGTTTCGTTTATTACGCTAATTAACCCAAATCTGCGAGTCGCAATGAGGGCTGACTTAATGATTCGGATGCGCGATGCGGATTAAAAAAGGCCGCGTCCCAAGAAATGCATCCGGCGCATTTAACGAATTTCGTTGCGAACCGAACGAAATTACGGCGGCGCAGAGGCGTTCGACTTTCCAGAAAGATCATGGGACAACGATGATAAATTGCGGCCGGAGGATCATAAATTGTGGCGGATGAAGTAACCGCAAGTTAGAAACTACTTGTCAGGTTTTTATTATGAGAAGTAACGTCTCTTTTAGAGCTTTGTATTATTTTCGATGGAAACTTTATCGGCTATCAATTTAAAACCGGATTGTGGCAGTACAAACCATAAACGCGTCATTGGTTTACAGTCTGGAAATAAGAGGTTTGGTCCCAAGGAGATATATTCAGATAGCTTGTTTGCTACTATATGACAATATTCAGTTATGTTACATGAAATTTACTGCTCCTATAACTCAGAATTGCGTTGGCATTTTGAAGAAATAATGGTCGAGCCCGATTAGTGGCAAATCACTTTTGTTCTTATTTAATACTTTACCGTTGACTACCGGATTACAAGTAATAAACTCGATTTTCCGTTAATAAATAACTTTTATATGCAGACGACCCAAGCAAGTCTTTTGGATTATAGTTATATTGACAGTAGACAGAAACTCTTCTAAATGTATTGAGCAAAAGGTTGGCGCTTATTTTTCAACTTTTGACTTGCTCCCCTAATCGTCTCCCAATACATACAAAAGGGCTCTGTAAAAAATTTGAGTTTAGTTGGACTATAACAAGATCCTAAAGTTTAATGTCTTAGTGATAATTAGTATTTCCTAAACAAAATATTTTTATTTCTTTACAAATGTAGTTTGGAATAAAATTATCTCAAAGAAATATAAGAACAGAATTTTATTTACAATAAACTCGGTTCAAACCATTAACTATGTGAAATGAAAATTAGCTAACATATCTAGTTAAATTTGAAACAAAAGAATATTTCTACTCCCCATATAACAAAATAAATGGCAATAATAGTAAACTGATAAATATGCAAGTTACCAGATATCATTGCTTCATTAGGCCAGTTTTGGTAGAGTTCGGGTATTTTTTTCTGTGGTCGCTAACTGACAATTTATTTTCGTCTTTGGATACAATGTTCTCTTATTAGTTTAACTTCTTTGTCAGCCACGTCGTTAACCACTACTATGCTTTTTCATATGTCCAACCTATGTTGGAAGTTGATATTATATTTCCAAGAAGAATATTTTTATTTACCTACTGAAAATCTTTAGATCGTCAGTTTTAATTGTTGACATCATTTTGGCAGTCTATTTTATGTCCGTCGTCCAAAAGACGAAGGAAGAATTGTAATCGTAAAAAAATCATCTTACGAGATTTCTGCAGATGTTCACGTTTCAGAGCCCCTAGATGGCGAAAAACATATTTATTCAATGTCGGTTGTCTGTCTGTCCATTCGCCTGTTGGCCATATAACTAAAACTATTTCTTGGAGGACGACGATATTTTGCCTGTGGATATGTCTACCTGGCATGAAACCGAGGAAATTTCGGTCAAATATATACAGGGTAAGCACCTTAAAAAATAAAACACTATATATTTTTGCTTTAACTCAAGGACTATTAGTTAAATAAATGTAATATTTTGTACATAGGTCGGGTTTTTGCCATTGAACAAAAAGGTCATGTTTTGGAGCTAACATATACAGATTGAACATCTTAAAAGCACTGACTTATTTTTTTCCTTTAATATTTTCAAAGCTTTTCGTTTCCAAATGTCCACTTGTGCGGGAAGTTTCGTGTAAAGTCTTTCGCAGATTTTTATATTAACTTCTAGTGAGATTTCAAATTCAAAAAAATGCAAATGCTGCATTTTCTAGAGACAAGTACCATAAATGGTTGGAAAAAGACTTGACGACAGCACTACTAATTTGCGGATCCACTTCCTTACACTAGATTAATTTCAATGAAAAGTTGTAATCGTAATATGGAGCTTTTACAGCAAACGGTGGTAGAACCAAGCTCTAAATAGAATCGAATATGAAAAATGCATAACCTTCTAATTGAATCCTTTTCTTGTTTGGTTAGTTCAAATTGATCTTGGAATACGAAATGGGACTCCTAGTTGAAGGGCGCCACCAAGGAAGATTGCAACCAATTCTAATAATTCGTAACCATCATGTCTATGCTGTTTCTAGCATAACTGTTATTGTAGAAATTCTATAATACTGACAGAGACAACCTCTTTATTTAACTACTACATTTTTATTGTCTATGATTGAGCAGATTTTTCTAAATCTTTGAAACAAATTTACAATTGGTCCATAACTAGGACTTATTAGTGCATCGAAACTTCTTCTCAAGTCCAATTCGAAAATGTAATGTCGACATAGAAGGTAAAGTAGATGACGATCAAACACTTCATCAAGATGTGTATAAGAATCTCTTATTCGACCTGTTGCTTGCAGTTTTATATTAACACAACACTTGTATTTGTTTTTATATGCCTTATGTTGCAAAGCGAAGCCCGAGTTGATCTAAAACACGAGCACAGATATTTGCACTTTCGGGCGAGTTATGAACACTATTTTTTAGAATTGTTTCTATTTCGTTTGCAAATTGATTGTTATATTATTATTGGTCATATCTCAAGACCGCGCTAAGAAGCGATAGCGCGGGCCGTTAGCCGATGCGCAAGAAGCCACGTTTGCGCGCAGGAGTGTTTCCCCCCGCCGCCAGAGTGGGGAGCACGACCCCCGACCGGGAGCCACCGAACGTATAAAAAGGAGCACATAGCAGCTCCTGAGTCAGATCCCATCCTGGGGTTCTCCCCTAAGCCTCTCCTGAACTCCTCCTAATCCACCCGGAGCGATCACTCCCTTGCTTTGGTATGGTTACTGTCTTAGCAAGGAAGAAATCGCCTAAATAAAAGTTCTTGCGGGTTTGGTATGGTTACTGTCTTCCTGCAAGAACACCCCGATAACCTAGAGATCCTTATCAAACTCGTTCCCAAACCGTCATTAATTTAAAGGCCGAAACCGTGGCTACTAATTAGCTTTCCCCGTATCCCTTGTAACCGAACCGATGTTAGTTAAAGGCCGAAACCGTGGAATTTGTAACTAACATTCCTGTAATCCGCTGAACGAGATCACCGCCGCCGTCCCGTCCGTGATCATCCGAGTTCCGAGGCGCATCTCATTTGCGTTTTCGAAAGCCGTATTTCAACCGTATTAACTCGCCCGAATTGTGAGGCACCAGGAAGTCATCAACAGCCCTCCGCCGCCAGGCTGGACGCATACAGAGATTATGCGATAAGAGACCTGCCTGCAAGAGTCACCGCCAGCATCCTGTGAGCGTTCCTAAAGCCATCCGAGAGAGATCTCCGCACTGCCGTAATCCAGTCGAAGCCGCAAATTCGCTTGAATAGCGAATTTTCCGAGAGTCCGACCGCTGCATCGTTTCGAGCCGCGAAAGCCGGCAAATCGTCTGGCGGCCCCCGGTCCAATTTGGCTCACCGAACGCGAACTCCTGCAGCTTCCTACGCCGGCAGGTATGTTCTTGAAACACCATTTCTCATCCGAAGTGTTCGCAGCAGCTAGCCATTGTAAACAAATATCACCTGGTGCATGCGACCAACGACCTCCTCTGACCGATAAGAGGCCGCCGCGCGGACAGTCGACTCCGCGACATCTTCGGGGACACCGACGCGGGCATCGAAGGCGCATTCGACGTGCTTGCCCTTCACCTGGACAATTTGGATTACGGCGCTGCTGGCGAGCCCGAGCAACCCCCTGTTGACGCAAATACCCCCCTGTCCGTAATATACAGTGTGTTCTATTAAGTTCGCATTCAATGTAAATAGTTAAAAACAGTATATTTTATTTTCATTACTTATCCTGCGTTATTTATTGATCTATGATATATCCGAGTGATTTGAACGTATTTTCCGACTTGAGCATATCCGAGGCAATAAGGCCAATTAAAATATTCCTAAATAAAGGCGGGTCGTTACATGTGGTGTCAGAAGTGGGATTTTGCTCGCTCCATTTTGGATTTTGAATTAATCACTGATATTTTATTTAAAAAATTTTCTGGTATTCGCCGAATTCGAACCTGCTGATTTCGTGCTGCGAATCTTATAGCCTAACCACTGAGGTATAGAGGCTTGTTATAACTTTCTCTTTGGAAGTCTATCACTATTATGCATGCTGTTTGAAGTGTTGCTCTGTATACGTCACGCTTCGCACTTCCCTTCTCACAATCATGCTATCTCTCTTGCATTAGTTTATCTTTGTCGTACGGTTATGTCTTGCACGTTCTAAAGGCATATTTTATTTAAAAACTGCTATGCCCCATACCGGATTCGAACCGGCTACCATCATATTGCTATATTTATACACTCACCACTGAGCTATAGAGGATGGTTATAAGTTTCTCTTTCAAAGTACATCACTACTATGTAAGCTAATTGAAGTGTTGCCTATATTTACAAAATAAACTTGACTGGCATTCTTAAAAAATATATAAAAGTCTGTAGTAGATTGTTTTAGAATAGTATCGCAACAACAGAGTGTAAATATTCAGCTATCGATTGTAGAAAAAAATGGATCCTAGAAGGAGATTCAATAAACGTCAAGATCCAAGTGAGACGCGTGGTCAACATCCTTACGCTAGGAAATCTGGTGAGAACATGCAGTTTTCAAGTAAAACCCCCAGCTGTGCATCCCCGACGCAACTAACAGTTACGCCCGAGGATTTGCAAACATTCATTAATGAAACACTGCCTTCATACAATATAACCACGGACATGTCAGCAGGGGCCAAACAAAAAATCAGTGAAAAGAGACGTTTATTATGCGATTTATATATGCCTTTGAACAACAGCTCTAGTAAAGCCGTCCATATAGGTCTGGATCCGTATAAAAACTTTTCACCAGTTGCACGTCTTCTGAAAACCGATATAGAGGTCGTGTCACACACACTAAACGTTTTCTTACCTTCTTTCTCTCTTGCTAAATATTTTTGCCTATACTTACTCTCTCTCACAATCATGCTATATCTCTTGCATTGGTTGAAAGTTATTTTTTATACTTGTCGTACCAACTGTAATGTTACGTCTTGCATGTTCCAAAGTAACTTAATTTTTATATTGTAATATATAGGTCTATATGTGATTCCTCTATTTCTTTATCGAGCCAGCAGTTAGGAGTTGTTTTAATAATATCTAGGATACGGAAGCTCTAACCTTCCGCCTTGCAGGCCAAGCTCCTTCATGGGGTGTTAGTGCCTCACCATTATTATTATTATTAACTTAAGTTTTATCTTGTAATATATAAGTCTATATGTAATTCCTTTATTTCTTTTTAGAGCCAGCAGTTGGTTACATAAAAAGCTTCAATATTTTCGAACTGTAAAATATAACGATTTTTGTTTCTGAAATAAATGTGTCATGCTAATGTTGGAAATTTTGGCTTTTACACATATTTTTAAACCTTTAAGTATCTTAGATAATAATTATAAGGACGTATTAACGTCGGATAGTTCTACTTTGTACGGAATTACTACAGGATTTTTATATTTTTTGTTAATATTTTCCAGACCTTCCTTTCCAATAACTTGTATAATTCCTCTTAACATCCTGTTCTCACTTTGCAGAAGATAAGGTAATTTTGCTTTTACAACATGTCTAGCCTAAATAAATTTCGAGAATTTTCCTCGTAAGTGACTATTATCTTGTGTTCTTTCTCGAGCAAATATTTGTATTGTCCTTTTATAGCAATTGTATTTTGCACATATTCTACAGATGATCGGGTAATTTAATATGTAAACCAGTTAAATTTCTTATGTTTCTATTTCCCCAATAACATATTGTAAGACATTATTAAATACAACACAACAACTATTAAGCAGAGTATGTTAGTTGTGTTTAGATTTTGCATTACTAATTTTCTGACGGTAAGGAGTTGTTAGACTTCTGTGTAAAATATATTATATGTATAATTTATATTTACAATATCTGTAACTTATGTTATAAATATATTACTATAGAAAATCTCGAAAAGTGTTGAGTGACAAACTAAATAAATAGAACACATTGTAAATCGGTAAAGCGGGGAACACATCTACCCAATCAGGACCGCGATCGTGATTTCGATGGCGGTGGCGATCGGACGCCTCCTAAGTAAACAAATGCATTCGCACAAACTTGTGGCGATCTGTTAGCGATAGAGTGGCTTGTGCAGCGATCGATCGCGTGGTAGTTGGCGATCTGCATGGCTAGAAAAATAATAAACATGGACAATTTCACAGAAAATTTAATAGAACATGTAAAAAATACAGTAACTTGTTTGATTTGTCACATCCCGACTAGAAGAATGTTCGAATAAAGGATAAAGTATGGAACGAAATGGCCAAAAACATGAAATTAAGAACTACAGGTGGTAAGTATTGCCTGATATTTCTAAAATAAGTTTAATTTATTATAATTATTACATATTACTAAAATAAGTAACAATTTTTTCTCATATATTGAAAGCCAAATTTACTGCTCTCCTTCCATCAACCGGCATGTTATTAAATACTTGTATTGGTCTCTCATTATCATTTTCGTTTAATGAATGCATAAATTGTTGATCGATATTTTTCATACGCAGATGATTGTGCAACACGCAAGCTATTTGAACTTTTACTTCTAATGGTCTAAAAAATAATCGCCATTTGTGTGCTAGTACCCCAAATGCATTCTTCACAACGAGTCGAGCTCTACATAATTGATTATTACATTTTTCTTTGTTGTTATTATGTCGCGACTGTCTTTAGAGAAATGGCCTCATTAAGTAAGGACTTAGTGTAAAAGCTCCATCGCCTATCAAAACACACGGAACGTCTTCGTTTTCACCAGGTAGAGCTCTGCTTGGTGTAATATTAAGAGTACCATTTGCAAATTTCTGACCCATAGCTGATACTTCAAAATACCACCATCACTATTTTTACTGTATGCACCTACATCGATTGCTACTCAAAGTACCTTCGGGCTGAAAAGACCCGAACTGGACAAAAAGCCAAACACATTTGCCGCTACAAAGCATGGCCTTGGGCCCAACATATGGAAGCTTTCAGGTGCTTCCTGCAATTTGCTCAAACAGAGTCCAATGTATCTGATGCTGACATACCAACGTCTCCAGAAGCAGCAAATGAAGAAACGGAACTCCAGTTTGAACAGGATGAAGTTACAGAAACTCCTGACAATTTACCAAGGGAAAAAAGCCATGACCAAGAAAGACCGCCGGAAAAAATATTACAGACTGGTAAACCCGCAAAAAAAAGAAAAGTATCGCACCTCAGTCTTCTTCGGTTGATAAGATTATAAACTCTTTGGATAAAGCGCATACTAAAACTGTGTCACATTCTGACGAAGTGGATTTACTATTTCTGGGATATGCCCCAAATGTAAAAAAAAACTGTCACTACGACGCCAGACAATAGTAAAATATAAAGTTGCTAAAATAATAATGGAAGACGAATTGCCACAGCAAGCAGAGAGTGAGGCAGAAAGTCGACCAGGATCAAGTTCTTCTTATGAAGCTTTTATTTTGTCCAGCATTACTAATATTCGTACAAGCTTCCCCCATGACAGCATGCCATCATCATCCTTGGCTAACCCATATAGTGCTAACGAAGTCTGTTCTGTCAACTGTTCTGCTGCAGCTTGGTACGAGGATTTCAGGGACACAACTGATTTGTTTGATAATTGAAATATAATTTGTATTTGTTATACTACAGGTACTATTTCAATTAATTTTTAATGTAAATTTTCACAGAATTTAAGCGTTGATATTTATAGTAATTATACTACCTTAAAGTTACTGCTAGTTGTTCTATTTCCTCAATTGGTTCCCTAAATTTACCTGTAGTTTCTAATTTCATGTTTTTGGCAATTTCGTCCCATACTTTATTCTTTATTAGAACATTCTTGTAGTCGGAATGCGACAAATCAAACAAGATACTGTATTTTTTACATGTTCTATTAAATTTTCTGTGAAATTTTCCATGTTTATTATTTTCCTAGTCATGCAGATCGCCAACTACCACGCGATCGTTACTAATGTTCTTAATTCTGTGTACAGAGGTTGCCATTCAGCGTAACACCAGACGATTTTTTTGAATTTTACATTGCAGAACTTGGCCATATTTTTTAAGAAATTAACCACGAAATACGATTTGTCTGAGCTTGATGGTCCTGCCACAATAGCTGAAAACGGGTGTGAAAACTCGAACTCCATTTCTGATACACTTGTTACAACAGAGACGTAAACAGACTAATTTAAAATTATTGTTGCAGCTATTTTAACCTAAAGTTTTGTCATAACTAAAATCATGTAGTATAGGAATATTTTATTTAAAATTTCTTACATTGTTTGATTAAAGTAACTGTCCCTTTTGTAATTGCATTCGTAAGTTTTGAAAATTACTATATTAAAATCAGACAAGGTAAACAGCTTGCATAATAATGGACTTTGGAAGAGAAAGTTATAACCATCCTCTATAGCTTAGTGGTTATCTTATAAGTCTAGCAACACGATGGCAGCAGGTTCGAATCCGACATGGAGCATAACAGTTTTTTAAATAAAACATAACTTTAGAACGGTCAAAAGATAGAGAGAGGTTCAAATCCAGACAAGTTTTTTTTAAATATATAGGCAACACTTCAAACTGTATACATAGTAGTGATGAACTTCGAAAGAGAAAGTTAGTACCGTCCTCTATAGCTCAGTGGTTAGGCTATAAGACTCGCAACACGATGGCAGCAGGTTCGAATCCTGCATGGACCATAACAGTTTCTAAATAAAATATGGCTTTCGAACGGTCAAGGCAGCCATACAAAAAATATATCGTTAGATAAGATATTCCAAAAGAAAGAAATACACAATGGAAATATTGAAAAGCTAAAGTCGGATGGAAATAAGGAAACAAGGAAATACCGAAACCATTTGCAAAACTGCGAAGACGATGAGCATATATGGTGTAACTTAAAACAAGTAATTATTGAAAGAGCCAACGAATTTTACAACAGTAAAATATATCAATTCACAAATTTTGGATCACAAAAAAAAATAGTCTGTCCAATCGAAAAACAAAGACAATACAAAGACATTAAACCAGCGGAAGCACAAGACAATCATAAACAACGAAAACGGACCACAGAGACGATTAGTCAAGGACAGCAAGTGCCTCCCAGCTACAAATGTTCAGTCAAGAAGGAATCAAACCGTCCTAGCCAGGTTAAGAATCGGAAACACGAACCACCTACGTGCGATGTCTGCAATACATCTGTCACCGTAAGCCATCTTCTGCTTGAATGTGGGAAGTACAAAAGTTACTGTGATAAATACTTTTCCGTCAATAATATTAGTGACATTTTATCCCAAAACCAAGCAGCTGAAGACAAACTACTGCACTTCCTAAAAGACTCTAAGTTACACAATAAAATATAGATATAAGTAGTGTAAATATTGTGCCTGATGCTAATGGCCCAGTAGTCGATGCACCGTAAATATTCTAAATAAAAAAAAGAATCATAAACAATAAGAAATAAAATTAATTCTAGAAAAGCTAAGTCATATATGAAGAAATATAAAAACTTAAATATAATCAGTGTACATAAAGCAATAGCGAAATGTCACCATCACCATCGTCATCTTTCATCATAGCCCCAATTGTCTGTTTTTCTTCACCCTTTACTATTTACTGGCTGTATACTGACGTTGACTCCCAGTTTAAAATTAATCTCTTTCGGGGTGTTCCGGGATCTCGCTTTTCTGCTGGTCTAGAATTTTGTGCCTTATTAGTCTATTTTCTTTGGCCTTTTCTAATAGTTACCTCCGATCTTCTTTTTTGCAAGTTTTACAATGTCATTCTTCACTTACAGCTTGGTTTCCCACTTTATCTAGTCTTCTTTTTTCGACTATCGTTTGCATTTCAATAGTACATAGGTTTTAAACGATGGAGAAATGTTGATAGAAGAGAAGGAAGTCGTTGAGAGATGAAAATATTCTTTGCAGGAACCTATACTGTGCAATAGATCCAAACAAACAGTCAAGGAGTAAAGGTACAATATACATTAAATAAAAATCTCTACAACGTTAAACGAATTAAGCTCAAATAAAATCGAGGGAATTGAAATATTGACGCGAATTTATTCAAATCGCTGAATAAGGATATGAAACCAATGTTGTTTAACTGATAGCTGATATATACGAAACAGGAACAATGTCTAAAGAATTTACCGCTATAATAATAATATTATTATTATTATTTACGGATTATACCATTAAACAAAATAAACTTAAATGCAATGCTATATGGAGCCATTACACACTAACAGCAACTATAACTATTTAAAGTTTTTAATGAGTTCCAATTTTGCGTACAAATTCACGATATGAAATACCAAAAATATCTATTTATGTGCCACTTTGAAGTTTAGTCCTACTCTGTGTATAGTTTCTATGCCCTGGATGTAGCCTGCAGGGATTCACATTTGGCAAAATCCTCTCCTTCCGGACTGCTGCAGTTTTTAAAAGTTTGGCTAATTAATTTTTGAAACATATTGTAACACGGCCCTTTGTCTAGCTCTACACGCTACTGAATTATTACGTTACAACGTCCTGGTTCGCTACCTTATTCAGTCGGTGAGCTATGAGGCTCTATCACTATCGTCAGTGCAGCTAAGGGTAGCTAATATTGTTTGAGGTCAGCTCGTTGTCACCTGAAATATTGTACTTACAAATGCAAATGCCAATGATAATAAAAACTCAGCAGCTTACATGAATACATATAATCTGTAAGAAAATGATAGACACACAAATACATGCAAGCAAATACATAAAACAGTGGCGCACTGCACATGGGAAAACGTATTAACTAAATACTTAAAGTTCTGTTATGCAAATAAAAAGTTCACGAGCGCGAGGTATGAAGTAATTCCGCACACCAATAAATTTAACACGAAGTTGTCGCTTCTTTAGAGTGCCTCGAAGCTTGGAAACCGGATCCGAAATAATGGTGTAATTTTAATTTTAAATATAAAGGCAAATTTTCAATAATATTAAATAATCACATGGAGTGTCACATGTGTTTAATAAAAAATATAATTTTTTTATTTATTGGAGTATGAATTATCGTTCAAGATCACGATTAGAAAAATATAAATGAATGAAATTATTTAATAGAGAAATATGTTATGTTATAAGACTAGAGCTGTGGCATACATTCTTTGCTAAGTGGTGTTTTATGACCAATGTCATAAAAACAGTTGAAGGCTAACCTAACTTTAAATTACATTTTTGTACAGCAGTTATATTAGCTGAGCCTTAAACTTGTTTCAACAGAATATAGAAGTTTAAGAATGTCTTTTACTATCTTTACTTAAAATGTATATGGATAGGGTAACGCACACGCTATAGCACACATAAAAATGTCTGTGCGTTAACAAGTAGATAAAACTACTTTCCACTATAAAATCTTAAGGTTATTCGCCTTTCCTGCCGAATCCTTTGCTCCAGACGATCGTAAATTGTGCTAAAATACACAAAAAACTGCATTAAGCAAAGCAATGGAGGCTCCTGATTCCTTTGTGGAATAATTGCTTAATTTGGAAAATTGCGGAGACTGCATAATAGGAAGCCCGCGCGGATCCGAATAAACCGCGGCTTATTTCGGTTTCCGCACCAAATAACCGTACTTAGAAACGCAAGGATCAGTTCGATATTGATGAATGTGAATTATGTGGGAAGGGAGTGAGCGATGAACGCTCTTCAGCTCCGTCCGAACGTCGGTCTGCACGCAGAAAACTCGTGCATACCAGTTCGTGATTGGGAATGTGCACACAACCATGCAGATCTCGCACTCGCAGTTAAAAAATAAAAATTAATACCACAATAAAGTAGAAGGCCGCTTTAAAGCCGTGGACGCACCGTAATTGTAATATACTGCCCTATTAGAGCTATTTATTAGTTTCTCATAAACTATGATAAACTTGGACCGGTTTTTTACTCCAGTTTTATAAGATGCCTGCAATAATTGACTAACGGGATTAACAAGCGAAATTTAATGTTACGGGTTATTGTAAACGATAGACCCTCTTTCAAATGATATGCGTAAAGCAAGAATTCGAGTACAAGGCAAATTTTGACTGACAGAAATTCGAGTGACATTAGTTTAATAATCTATCTCGCCATGAGAATAAATTACTAGGGAGTTTTTGTACAAAGACGTGTTACAATAACGTTACGTTAAAATCGAAACATTCGATTTGGATTGGCTGTGTCTTTGACGTTGCTAGGTAATATAGACTTTTACAAGCTGTCACTTTAGCGGAACGTTATGGAAAAACTCCCTAATATTACAGTAAATGTCAGTGTGTCGTAATACACTCTACCTTTTAACAGTTATTGTGCATAATGTGATCTATTAACGATATCATTGCTTTCTCGTTTATTAGTGTGTAGAATGATATAGTCGATGGTTCTTAAAAATCGAGGTGTGAAATTAGCAGAGATCGCTGTGGCGCTGAGGATATCCGAAACAAGTGTTCTACAGATTTTCCATAAAAGGCTTGAAATGAGCAAGGTGTCAAGCAGATAGGTTTTTTAAAGGTGATTTGAATTTTTACACCACTTCTCGTGGTTCATGCAAGCTTCGGTACCTTGGGCTTTCCTTGTACTGTCCTGTATATTGATCAAATATTTCCCAGGCGTAAGTTAGCTTGCAATGGAATTTTACGCTGTCAAAGGTTTTACCTACACAGACTTCAATTCTTACACCCACCCCTGCGCGGGTGATCTCGTTTCAGTATGTTGTCCCCGGGAAATTACCGCTAAGCTCTTCCGCCCTAGGAAAACTGCAATTTATTGCTGTTCGTCTTTCAACATAAATTGAGCCCGAAGTATCGTTTTGAGTCGATTATCGTTGGCGCGGGAAGAAAAACTGTCGTACTTTGCTATGTAGTGGGGCCCTCTCATCTATTTTTCTTTCATACCGACTATGTCGGATTAATAGTGGGGCTCCTTAGTAAATACTACACATTCGAAGTTTACCTATCGTGGTCAGGTGCCGTTGTGTTATCGAGTATTCTTCATTACGCTCCATGTGGACATTAGAAACATTCCTTCTTTTCTTCGCTACAATTATTTTCGATTCTTGGCTGTTCAACCTCCGGTTTTCGTGAACATCGCTTCCAGGACGTTTTTACCTGCCCGTTTCATTTCTTTGACGACGTGTGTTGATGCCGCTCTGTAAAAAGAAGTTCAAAACTAAGAAATTTCATCATACAGTTTGTTTCAGCACTGTTCAATTGTTGCAGATTTTACTTTCACCCAGGCTTGAATAACACTAGTGAATAACATCTCCCATGTTTATTACTTTCGCAACTTCTCGGATACTTCTATTCAATGGATCCATGGAGAAAGGATCGCAAATGTAATTCGCTTTGATTCCTTTTGAAACACCCCACAACAGTTGTATTAACATGGTCGTTTTAGATGGCCTCCCATTTTACCCATAAAGTGTCGAAAAACTAAATAAGTACAATATAGCTGTACCTTGCGCAAATGGAAGGGCATGGGTTTTGTATTGAGTTATCAAATAATACATTTAAAATCTAGTTTATATTTATTCATAATCAGCAAACTCGATATGAAATTACCCGCGTTGGACAACTGCATTCGGACACGTAAAAATTCCTAACTATATAGTACATTTCCACTCGTGTAAGGACAATTTTTTAATATATAGCTTTTCCGCATTTTTTCACTTTTGTATTTCAAACTAAGCCCAAATTGATAGCTTAGCTATGTTTTAAATCTCAATTTTGTTCAATTCAAATACTGGCGTTTTCCGGCTCATTTCATAATATATTGGGCAACGTTTTATTTAAATTCACATTTGGTTGCTTGCGGTATAATTGACGCCTGATCTTAATTGCTATTTGGGTCCAGATCGTAGGCCGTGTTATATATGCATGGTCTTGTTTGTCGGAGGTTTCCCGTTTTGGGCGCGGGTTGTGGTTACCTTATATGCTGCAATACTGGCACTTTCAATATCAGTTAGAGAGAGAGAAAGAGAGAGAGCAAGCCTGTCTTCCGGCTCTTTCCCTCTTTGTGCAGTTCTAGTTTCGCAAAATTCAGCTTCCCGTCTTAAGAGAGTCAATAAGTGTTTTTTAGCGCGCTCCACGGTGACGAGCGTACGATTGTGGCGTCGCCGAGGGTCTTTTGTTGTAGAAGTGCTTCCTGTAAAATTGGATTAACTACCGTCTTTTGATGTGTGTTGTGGGTGCATTTTGAAGTCGTGTCGATAAGGATCCATCTGAAGGACAAAAAAGAAATATGGCAGCGGTGTGGCCCATATCGGAGGTTGGCAGATCTGAAATTTACGCGTTTGGCGGATTTCTTCTGGGGTCTCACTCAACGGTGGCCTATGTCGAGGAAGACAGAGCCCGTCATAAAACTGCTTATCTTTGAGGGCACCTTCCATTGCTCCCGCACGTGGAGGATTAATACTGTTTGCCCCCCTTGGTGGTTTCCGGCCTCGTTTTGATTTATTGAAGCTCTGTTCCTGTACCCGGTCGAATAGATCAAGCAGTGGTTGTTTCATCCGGCCAGCGGCTTCGCTGGACAGTCAAGCAACGGCTTCTGAAAACTCCAAATCAGGTACTGTGCTCTTAAATTTTATAGTGAATTTCAATTCGTTCAGTTTTGCACCATTTTCGATTCGTGTGACGTAGTACGACAGCTGCGCTAAATTTAAATTATGTCTGCTTGACATATTGACAGTTGGTAGCGTCGCTATTTTTAGATTTTTGTGGGTTGTCACAACGGAACGATATTGAAGTAAATTATGTAGCTTTTTTTGTATGTTTAAGGATTACCGATTTTAATGTGGTATGTGGACTTTGTTTGTGTCCAACCGTCTCGATAATATTAATTTTAAAGCATTACTAGTACCCTTTGAATTTAATGTGATGTCTATAAAACGATCTTGTCTTTGTTTTTTAAACCAATACATTTTATCCTAAATTAGTCGTGTATTCTTATTGCGTATAGGTACCTCATTCTGCACGCAAATTTAGTAATAGATGTGGTGTTCTTTAATTGTAAGTTTTGGGGTAGCTGAAGAAATACACGTAAGGTAAGTTCACCGATGCTGCACGCTGGCTGCAATCGAGCACTGCAAACACCTTTTAAGGTCCGTTCACTATTTCCATTTTTAGGTGGGCGGATTTACAGACCTTAAAGGGGTGGCGTCTGGCAATTAACATATTTGTTTCGTTTACCGGGTCGTTGTCTTAATTAAGTTTGTATTGTATTGTATTTTTATTCATCATAATATACACCGTGGTGCTTAGATATGTCACAATTCCAGTTTAAATATAAAAATATAAAAATAAAAAAAATACAATGCATTTACAGAAATAGTCAACTACAGATAAATACAGTAACAACAAAAATACTAAAGTCAATAAAACAAGACAGTCTTAATTTTCAACAAATCTGAAATCGGAAAGTTCATAATAGACATTGGCCAGAAGATGTTTTTTAAGCTTAACTTTGAAGAGTTTTGTTGGGGCATTTTTGAGAGTACTAGGAAGCGAATTAAATAATCCTATTCCGAAATTATTTCGTTTAGTGGACGTTAGTCTCTGCTGCGGAACCTGTATATCGCCTCGACTGCGGGTGTCGTAACCATGGGCATCGCCGTTTTTTGTATAATCGCCATAATGTTCTTTTATGTGTAATAGATTACAATATAGTATTGCTGAAGGTAGCGTTAATATGTTATATTTTTTAAACAATGGTTTACAACTGTCTAACTGACTCGCTCCCGCCAACACTCTCAAGGCTCTTTTTTGTACAATGAAATTTTTTTTAATATGTGTAGAGGTACCCCAGTTTATTAGACCGTACGTCATTACACTATGAAATAATGTGTGGTATGCAGTAATGGCAGCATCTAAGTTTACTCGATTTTTTATTTGTCTAATTACATAAATTGTTCTTGATAACTTAATTGAAAGATTGTCAACATGTGCTTGCCAAGTTAGTTTGTTATCCAAGGTAAGGCCTAAAAATTTGACGGTTTCACAGATATTTTGTTTATTTGAAAATAGTAAAGTGGTAGTTTTATTTTGGTTTAAACAATGCTTATTTGCCTGGAACCAATCTGAGGCTTGGTTGATAATGTTGGTTTGTAACTGATTGACTAGAGTTTCATCTTCTACGTGGTTTGCAAAGGTCGTATCGTCTGCAAATAAAGTCGTGAAAACTGGGATGGCATTAGGCAAATCGTTAACATAGATTAAAAATAATAATGGTCCCAATACACTTCCTTGTGGGACACCATGTTGAATTGAAGACATCTGGCTATACTGACCTTTGCAAAATACACATTGAGATCTGTCAGATAAGTAGGATGACATTAGTTTTAGAGTTACTCCCCTGCAACCGTAATACTCCAGTTTATCGAGTAAAATGCTTTTTGAGACACAGTCGAACGCCTTACTTAAATCAAGAAATAGTGCAAAGGAAGATTTTTTGTTTTCCAATGATTCTGTTATATAATTAATGAGATTCAGCACGGCTCCCGACGTGTCCCTTCCTTTTCTGAACCCAAACTGTCTGTCCGTAAAAATATGGTTGGTTTCAAAGAAATTTAGAATTCGAACTGCAATAATTTTTTCTATAATTTTGGCCAAAATGGGGAGAAGCGCAATGGGTCTATAATTTGATCTATCATCAATTTCACCCGATTTATATAAAGGTATAATTTTGGCTTGTTTCAATTTATTACGAAATATGCCCGTCTTTAATATGATGTTTGCAATATGAGCTATCGGGGCAGATAAACATAAAATATTTTCTTTGTACATACAAACCGATTGATTATATAGGTCTAATGATTTTGACTTTTTTAATGCCTTTATAATATCTTCTACCTAGGATTCCTCAACAGCAAATAAGAAGAGTGATTGTTCATTGTTTATTGGTAATTTCTTTAGATAAACACTGTGTGAGTACTTTGATAATAAATCGTCGGCTACATGCACAAAGTAGTCGTTGTGAGATTCTGGGGAACTCCCCTTCTCCTTCTGAGCGTTAGTCGGCAACTTTTGTTGCAGCCCAACGTAGCGTAATTGGGACAACGGATCCGAGAATTTTCCGATTTGTGTCGGGTAACTGACAGTTGAGTATTTTGAATGTCAAATTCATGTCGTAACGACGGTTTCGTCTTATAGCACTCGGTATGGTTGTGATCACGCAGCCTTTGTTTTAGATGTTAAGGCTACGATCCAACAAAGTATAATCAAGTTAATAAAAATATCTTGAAGTATTTACAGGCATTTTAATTCAGTGCTTAGCATACAAAGAATTACCTTAGAATGACATAATATATGACCAGTGCACTCGCTCCTACAGATCTTTTGCTTTTGTATTTCGGGGCATTGCTACTACACAACTACTAATAACCTTATCCGTATCTGGCATTACTTCAAACAAACTTAGACCATCGGTCGCTGCCGAGAAGTGGCAACGTAGGCCAGAAACTGCCATGAGAATTACATTGCCCTATTCTTCCCGTACTGAATTTGAAGAATGGAACGGTCTATAGTAGGTTAATTAATAAGCGGATTACTGATCCAATGAAGTTCCTATATTTTTATTTAAAACTGCGAACTGAGAAAGTGAAACTTAATGGCATGGAAATGTCAAATATGATTTTATTACAATTATTTACGGAAAATTTGAGTCACACTAATAAAGTATATTTCAAGCTCATTCGTGATCGTCAATTGCAGATATCTCAAACGAGAACTACAACAGATGCTTTTTTGCATTTGTGTTTTTAACTTCAATGCATGCATTAATGAAAACTTACATTTTATGTACACAATAATTCTATGATGACATTTGTTCACCATAAGAATAAGATATTAGTTTTACATATAGATAATGTAATCTGGAAGTTTCACCCCTCACATACATATCAATATTGTATTCTGATGCATAGTCGTTTGCCTATTACTTACAGTTCTAGATCTATATATTGTTATGATACACTATGTGTTGGTTTTTACTAAATTTGGAATATATAAAAGAAATTTAGGATATTAATACAATCTATTTTGACCCAGTCAAAAGGTAGAGGATGTTTGAAAAAAAAAATGAATAAATCAAAATTAGAGCAAATTTAAATGATAACTATTGAACGTTTGCAAGTGTTTTTGAATCTAGAAAGGATATATTGAAAGTAGTATCATAATGACAAATGCAGATTCTGATAAGAATATAATTTAAAGTAGCCAAGGGTAAAATATTATAATATAAAAAGCATAATTCGATTTAAAATAGAGTAGCCAGTGCATATTTAAATAGGCGCCGTAACGTAGAGTCAGTACATACAGAAATGGCGCCCAACGTGGGGAAAATTGTGATTGTAATTGATAAACCAATTTTGTAGTCAGTGTGTGCACCCCATAATTAATTGAAACCTAAGCGTAAGGCTAGTAAAAATAAAATAGACCATATTGATTGACATTATTTAAATGTCACAAGTAACATAATGTAAAATAAAGTAATTTGAAATCGTAATTGATAAATAACGATTATTGACCAAGTGTGAGGCTTGTAAAAGTAAACATAATTAAAACGTGTCATATTTGATTTCTTTTCAAATTAGTTAAAATATAACAGGACAGAACAATAAATAATAAAGTCAATAAAGCTTATTATAAATGTTAATTGCTTAGCAAAATACAAAGATTTACAATTCAATAAAAGTAAATACATCTTGAAAATTTAAAACTTAAATATGGCCGATAAAAGGATTACAAGGAAAAGTAAGAAGACTGAAGATGAAAAAGGACACAATTAACAACAGGAAGGTATTTGGAAAGAGGTAGTACGCGTGAAATGTATGTCATACATAAGTTTAACAGAGCACAACATTTAACACCGAAATTGGCTGTGGAAGAGATTTATCCCGACATTTAGAATTGTAAATTACAGGAGCTGTAGCAGTTCAGAACATTAAAACTATGAAGAATTTCTTAGAGATAGTAAGAAATTATGATATGGCCATTTTTAATAATAGGGATTACGGCTGAAATGAAAGTCCCAGTTTTCAAAATTATAGTAAACGAAAATTTGAGGACACAACAAAATAAATTCAATTTAATACTCAATAATAATTATAACAATTACAAATCAGGTGGGAGTGGTTATAGGTATTTTAGCAATAATAATTATAATAGGAATCTGGATAGATGGAGGAATAACCGTTACAACGGTAATAACGTGAATAGGAACCAAAATAATTATGAAAGCAATTACAATGATAGGTACCGTAAAAATAATGAGCGAAAAAGATATCATGCAATGATTGACGATAGGAGCAATGAGAAGACAAAACAGGAGGAAAACAAGAGTAGGTATCCTCAAAGACAGTACATAAACACAGTATATAAACAAGAATATGACAGAGGAAGACCGATGCAAGAAAATCGGATAGAAGAAGCTGAAGTTTATGAAGAATCCTCAGAAGATTAAAAAAAACTTCAATTTTAAGTAATTTAATTAAGAACCTCACGTATTTTAACACTAATTTTGAAAATGATGGAAAATTTTTACTTGAAGAGAAAGAAAAAGAAAATCAAATTTCAACATTACCATTTATAAAAGTTAATTTAAATAATAACGAATATTTAGCATTAATAGGTAGTGGAGGCCATAGTACCAACACGAAGCCATTGCACCGGCACTATGGTACAAAATATAACTTCATTAATAAAGGAAGAAGTAATTTTAAAGAATTTAGATGTCTTACACAAGAACATAGTTAAAGTTAATAAAATAGATTTGCTATCTGCAACCAAAAGGAAAATATCAACGGCTAACAGAATGTTGAATATTAAAATTATTATTAATCAATGGGAAGGTGTGGTTAGATTGTTCATAGTAAAGGGCCTAAGTGGGGATATGGAATTGGGTATTGATATAATTCAACAATTGAGAATAAATATAAATGGAGAGCAAAAGTGAATTTATTTAATTAAATCTTGGAACAGTACTAAAAGTGACTGCCAAGAAAATAAGTGTTGCCAATCAAAGAGTATTGGAGACGCATGGAAATGGAATGAAGGTATAATAATTATTAATACTACAATAGTGAATACAAAGAGTGATTATACTGATAGAGGGGTATTGTTGAATGAGTTGAAAATAGATGAGAAAAATCTATAATTTAAGGGCCGAATATTAGAAATAATTAAGAAAAATAAAGAGATTATTAATGAACAAGTAGGAAAAGCAAAGAAATATATTCACAGGCTACAAGTTGATGAATCAAAAAGTTTCAATAGCAAATCCTATCAAATTCCTTTTGCATTAAGATCACAAGTTAAGAAGGAGATACAGAAAATGGTAAAAGAAGGAGTAGTTGAATCTTCAAAATGTAATTTTATCAATCCTTTGGTAGTAGTTAAGAAACGTGATGGTTCGCTTCGTTTATGTTTAAATGCACGCAGAATCAACCAAATAACAAAGCCACAATATGAATCTCCACAAACGATTGATGGATTGTTAAGTAGAATTTGGCATAAAAAGATACTTACAAAGTTAGATTTAAAAAATTCGTTTTGCCTTATTTCATTACATGAAGAGTTGAGGAAGTATACAGGTTTCAGTATTGATTGGGAGATTTTTCAATTTAAAGTGGTACCATTTGGTCTGTCAACGTCATGTGCTGCACTTGTGAGAGCAATGTAGAAGATTTTGAAACAATTTGAAGACTTTTGTGTGCATTATATTGATGATATCTTATTGTTTTCTGAAAACGAGCAACAACATTCAAAGCATTTAGAAATTGTTATGGAAATATTAAATAAAAATGGGTTAAAATTGAATCTAACAAAATGTGAATTTATGCAAGAAAATGTAACATACTTAGGATATGAAATAAGTAAGAATGGAGTCACCATAAATGAGAAACGTCTTGAGGAAATTAAGAATTTACTTCGTCCATCTAATTTAAAAAAGTTAAGAGGTTTATTAGGTGTGTTCAATTATTATAAAAGGTTTATAAATAGCTACTCAGAGTTAACGTTACCTTTGGTACAATGATTAAAGAAGCATGTTAAATGGATATGGAACGAAGAACGAGAAAAGGCATTCAATACGATTACCTCTGTGGTTTCATGAAGGATTATTATTAAAGTATCCGAACTTTAAAGAAAAGTTTGTACTCCGTACGGACGCTTCGGATCAAGCAATTGCAGCTGAACTAATACAAATACAAGAAGGGATAGATGTACCAATATGTTTTATTTCAAGAATGTTAAAAGGGTATGAAATCAGATACACAATAGCTGAGAAATAAATGTTAGCGATCATATTTGCAATTAATAAACTAAACTTTTCATAATGAAAGGTTATACAGATGGGCATTGTACTTACAACAATATGAATTTGAAATTAAACACAAACCAGGAAGATTAAATGTAGTTGCAGACTTCTTACGTAGAAAATATTTACCAAACTATGAAAAACCAAAACAAATCTTAATTAGAATTGAGAAAATTTATGAGGAAGGAAGCTTGTCAAGAAAAGAAATTTTAAATAAGCAGACGGAAGAAATTCAAGAATTAAGAAATTTAGTATTGTAAAAGCTGTTGTTTGTTCAAGAAGTTATAAATGTTTATATGGAAATGAAAATAAGTTATAATTATTATAAAGTTATTTTAATGAAAATGTTAAGAGTTATTATTGGTTGTTCATATAAGGAAATATTAAGAAAACAAATTAAAAATAAAGGGTATTTATATTAAATATTTATTTAATTTGAGGAAAATATGTTATGATACACTATGTGTTGGTACACCTTTACGTTTTTATGTACGTTTCAATTAGAATGCTTTTAAGAAAATTAATAAAAGTAAACTAAAATGGGCTAGTATTAGCTAACGTTATTCCAGTACTGAAACCTCATTAAAGGGCTAAGCCGCTTATCTGCCTATCTATTAATGGCGAGTGCAGTTGTCCAGTCGGAATTTAACGCAAATAAGCAGATTAACCTGGGCTCTCGAGTGCAGTTTGCCTGCGCCCGAAATTAGGTGTGTCTTTTGGTAGGTTTGCGGAAAGTTCGTTCCCCACATTTCGTACCCCCCATTTCGTTCCCGGGATATTTCGTCTCCCCACATCTCGCACCCGGAAACTTCGTTCCCGAGCGAGCTCAATTTGTTTCCTAGATTAGGGTGTTGAAAAACGAGTGCAGCAATCGGAATGCAGTTAGAAAACTGATATTTTAATTAATTTATTTATTATAATAAACCTATATAAAAACTATATACAGTATGACTCCGGCTTTAGTTTACAAGAGGGAATTAAATTTTATTTTTAGTTTTACATAAAAATGTTATAGGAATTATAATTCCTGCTTGGTTTGTAAAGAATTTTAAGAACATTTTCAGTTTTTCAAAAACTAGTCGGCCTTGACAGTTAAGCAAAAGCTATTTTTTTTCAGGTAAACTACCCTTTTTGTTCATGATACGGCAAGATATTACTAAGAAAAGTTGTCCAGAATGAGAAATTATGGCGCAATACAAAATATCAGTACGATACTTAGATTAAACCGTCATTTTTAATAAATACAATTTATTTTGTTCTTATAAGTTTATTATAATAAATAAATAAATAAAAATATCTTTCATTTTGTAACTGTATTCTCATCGCTGCACTCGTTTTCCAACACCCTGTAATCTAGCAGACAAATAAAGCTCGCTCGGGAACGAAGTTTCCGGGTACGGAATGTGGGGAGACGAAATATCCCGGGAACGAAATGTGGGGTACAAAATGAGGGGAATAAAATGTGGGGAACGAACTTTCCGTATCCCGTTTTGGTAATATGCTAAGTAGTTTTGTTTGTGAAAAAAATACGCTGTAATTATTTGAGTAAATTTCGAGCTTAACTGCTACCACAAATTAGGTCAACGGTTGCTTGTTTCTAAATACAGGGGGTCGTCAGGTTTTCATTAACTTCATCATTGCAGGAGCATCGGTGTTCCCTCTTTGAGAAGGTTTTAGACACTAAGTCTAATGAGTCTAGTGAGTTCCGGCACCAGCTTTATGTGACAGTTGATTCCTCTGATGATCGAATCCAAATACTGAACTACTGCACTACTCATACATACTATAAAATCCAGCACAAGGTATTTACTGCATTGGTTCATTTCTAAACTCTTAAATTAGCGATAATGTTAATATAACTATTAACGTTTATTATTTTTCATAATACCTACGTATTATTGTACAGTATGATCGAAAACTTTTATCCTCTAGAGGGCTGTGAATTTAAAAAAAAATTATGTTGTCAGTGTCAGTAAAGGTACTTAATAATATAACCTATACAGTTTTGACAGTATCACTTAACTTTGACAGAATGTTTAACACTGAACACAAAGTGTTGTTGTGTACGGAAAATGGAGGAAATCACTTTGAACAGCCGCAGTTGTTTTTGTTATTAACATTTTTCTTAGGTATTCAACAAAAAGGTTTGTATTTGTTAAAATGACATAACCTTAAACTGACAGATATAAAATGTCAATGTGACTTTTACTACCACGACTGCCAACATACATTTTTAACAAAATAATTCCACAGCCCTCTATAGGATAAAAGTTTTCGATCATACCGTACTATATTAGTACTGCTTGCTTGATCGAAATTGTAGCCATAACAGCTAAGACCGTTAAAATTTAACAACCACGGCCGTTATTTAATTAACAATGCAATTAACAACCGGTGTTTTACTACCAAACTACATGTATTGCTTTAATTTTTTTCAAAACGAATTTATGAAGAGTCATTGCTACACTACCAAATTACGTGAGGGACTCAGGTTATTAGTACGTTTTATTTATATTATCTATATAAAAATCATATATCTAAGAATTGGCTACTTTTAATACATATTGCGTAAACTATTAAGCAACATAGTCCGATATTACATATAACTGACTTGGATGTTTGTTGCCTCAGCATAATCGGCCTCGGCCACGAAATGTATCCTCGTCCGTTATATGCTCAATATCGGTCTAATACCGTTAAATACTATTTTGTCAAGGTTACCGATTATCAGGCTCCATCCACGTGGACCCTGCGTTGTTAACCAGATCTACCAGCAGCTCAATAGATACGGATGTCTATCCGTTATTTCGAGCGGGAAGGTTATAGTACATTCTTTCAAAACTCAGCATTATCCTTTTCCTCTACCTAACTGCTTACAAAGGATTACTAGATTACTAAAGCCATTACGTAAACTGCTTTCTCAGAGTGACTAGATGTTTTTTATTTATTATTTTGAAATGACCTAGATTTGTCGTGAATTATTATACAGGGTCGGCAGAATAATGTTACCAGTTTCAAAACGCCATAACTTTTGAACAAAACAAAACACATTACTTATTCTTATTACAAATTATACTATAAACATTTTGATTTTCTCATCTACTATCAAAGCTTTCAAATGATTACCATTTTATTCAATACAACCCCGAAGTCGTTCAGTGAAATTTACCTACCTACTACACAGAATTTCGTCGGGGATAGCTTCAATTTTGGCAAGAATGCAGTTTTCAAGTCGTCTAGTTGTTAACTCATGGGAAAAAGATGTTCTCTTTCTTCATAGAAAAAAATCTGGGGCTGTTAAGTCTGGTCTACTTGATATCCAGGAAAAGCTCAAATGCGATTCTTGCTCGTTCAATATTTTTTTTTCATTTCTAACAGATCTTCCACTACCAATTTCTGTTTTGTTGTGAACAAATCCATCTTCCTGTTATTTTCTGCGAGTGGCCAGTCGAGGTGGTGCATCCAGTCTGCCACTGATTTTCCCATAGTCCAACCGAAACGCACATTGTACTGCAGTGATAACATTTTCATATTACTCGACCACAAAAATTCTTGCTTGCAAAAGCCAGCAATCTATTTTATTGACATATCAAATCTAAAGGTATGTAGAGTCTATTATTACATATTTGATTTTTAAGATCATTGTAGTCTGTCCAAACTTATAACGTTTTAAAAATTGTAACATTATTCTGTCGAACCCTGTAGTTGTACATTTTCTATTAATGTGCTTATTTATTAATTGTAGGTTCACAATAAAAAACAATATAATGTAGTTTGAATATTTTCCTGAATACGCCTTTCTGCAATCAGAGTTCGGCCAAATCTCTAACAGTATGTTTTTACTACTGCTGTTTATTATGTTTAGTTGTGTAATCAATCCCTTGTAACTACGCAGGTAGAGAAAAGAGTTGGAGCTGAGTTTTGGTGGAATGTACTATACGAGTATGTAGTGAATGACTAGGCCACATGAAACTGAATGAAGCACAGCGTATAAAAAGGAAAAAGCTTCATTATCGACGAAATTCTTCTACAAGGAAATATGACAATTGTAACTAATTCCAATTAGGCTTATGACGAACACCCGAAAGTACTAAATTCGGAAGAACGGGCCGTTTCAGACCGAAAAAGGAAATCGTGTGAAGTGAGTGAGATACACCGTTATACTTTTTAAAGTCATCTGACTGTACAAAATAGCCATTTTATTTAAAAAAAACCGGAGGACAATTGATGAATGTTAAGCATACTAGCACGCCAAGAAGCACTTAAGAAACTATTGTGTAAAGCTGACTGTAATAACCAACTAGAATATATTTGTATAATAAGTGTCAAAAGTAGCGTATATTAGAGCTTCCAAAGTAGTAGTTTGTATCATGGTCTGTTACTATTGTACAAATTCTTTTCTGTCAATTTTGACATTTTCCGGGGTACTTGCACTTGATACCTTGTAATTTGTTACTTTATTTGTTCGTTTTAGTTCGCTGATATTATTGTCCTTGTTACTTCTTTTTATGTAGCTCTTCCTGTTGGTGAAAGTTGTTAGACATTTTTTCTTAGTCGAAATTTCTGTTTGTATTATAACCACAATAAATTATTTAATATTAGTTGAAATTATGTCTAAGTACATGAACCGCCATCTAACGGGTGTTCATAAACAGTCGTCATCCCAGTAGGTTTTGACTTCAAAAACGTATGTCTATTATAATTGAGAAAAACTGCGCTATGACAGTACTCAGTGACGTTTCATTGTGTTGCACGAATCAATCAAAGATATAACATTTGTTTTTCAAAGCAACTGGGATGACGACTGTTTATGAACACCCGTTACAATTCTTAAGTGATTATTATCAAAGTACTGATCTAGCCACTTTTATAATATGACATTTTGGTTGTACATTATACTCTATTTAGTGGCTGCAGCAAGTATAGTATAGTACAAGAAGTGGTTTCGTAATAGATTTTTCCGACGACCACTACGAAGAATGCCCAAAATGGTATGGTTTAGTGTTACTGAAAGTGACACATTGCACAGGTCACCTGAAAAGGTCACGTGGAGCGTGGGCTTTCCGTCTTGAAACACTAGTGCGACATGGTCTCCCGTAGCAACTAAAATGCTCGAGAGCGTCACGGCCAATTCGGCATAAAACAGCGCGCTAGTCGCGAAACAAGCCGGTTCAAAAATCTAGTAAGCTAATGTCACAGAAATAGTATGACAATATAAGTTGATGTTTAAACAATAACATTTATTACAAAGACATAAATTTTTATTTATTTTATATTTATTTGGCCAATATGTAAATCAAGTAGGTGGTCGTCGGGAAAGTATACTTCTGCGAATGAGCCACTTGCCTTCGGCTAGTGGCTCGACAATCGCATTCGTGTGAAATATCCACCTTTCAGCACTAGTTAGACAATATACTATTTTTCCCAGCCGGTTAGAATAGTACGCATTGCTCACCTCATCTGAGGTAAGAAAGTTCGTTTTTCTCACCTAGGTAAAAAAGTAAGTCATGCAATTATTATGAAGAGACTGTACCGCATAGTACTTTGACTTTATGACTTGTGTTACAATCTGTTTATACGAGGAATTAGGAATGCATTCTGTGAGTGTTCACATCCTTTTGATGTAGGTAAGTACGAAACCTTAAGTGGCCCCGTGAGTGGCCCTTCATTCGGAGGAATTAAATTAACATCTCGCGCATGCGTACTCACGACAGGAGAGGCTAAAAATCGCCGTGGGCGCCCTCGCTTTATTTTTTAATCCAACCAAAACTGCTTTGACTGTTTGACCTCAGTGGACATAACCTCAAAAAGTATAAATAGTAAAGCGATTTTTTAACGACAAAATTTTTAAGTTTTCAGAGTTACTTATGAATAAAACTGTTTAGAAACATTTTGAGAACAGCATAAAATCGGAATACATGCTGCATATTTTGCAGGATATTGTCACCTTTAACAGTCTGTTGAATTATTTTTATAGTGTCAAATTTTGCTCCACTGAGGCCGGCTGGGAAAAAATAGTATTCAAACTTCGTTAAGAAAGTGCTCTTGTATACCTTGCGCAATTACAGTCGTGTGCAAATAAATCTGGGACAGTGTTTTTTTCACATGCAGATTCAGTTAAGAATTGAAGAATATCTCCATGGATTTCCTGCTATCAGAAAGAGTTACATTAAACTTTAAGAGGCACTGAAACCCGTAACTCTCTGATAAGAGGAAATCCATGGAAATATTCTTCAAATTCTTAACTGAATCTGCATGTGAAAAACACACTGTCCCAGATTTATTTGCACACGACTGTACAAACCTCGGTTTATAAACTTTGCGCTCGGTATGCAAAACTGCACTTTCTTACCTTGGTTTGAAATATACTATTGTTATAATTCATTCGCAGTGTACAATACAAGCTACTTACTTAATATGAAATAATCTTTATATTGTTAGAAGTAGCTCCCAGTGTATTAATGATATCGTTATCTATTTTGGTTATACGTATTTATTTATTACTTCCCTCGTCTAAAAGGCGAAGAAAGTATTGCAATCGCGACAAATTGTCTAGACCATTGTTTTTACTTTTTATTTGACCGTTAATTTCACCCATGAGATTTTTTAATAGCTATTTATGCAACAAGTGCTAAAAGTCGACGTTTATGCACGTGACATGTAAATTATGAAACTCAGCCTTCGGCTTCGTTTCAGAACATGTTTCGTGCATAAACGACTTTTAGCACGCCTTGCATACGGGCGAATATTTGCGAATGACCGTAGTCAAGGTCAGTTACGAAATGTAATTATTAATACTCCACATCTGACTGTATTCATTACATAACGCTTTAATTATTTCAAAAACACTTTACCTGTAACGCAAGAAGCAACTAGAATAACTTTACAACTTCACTTCCAGTTCGAAATTGTAGTTTTATAATCTGACTTCACTTTTAGCACATGGGCTAAAAGTGAACAGCTGATTTCTTTAACCACGGTAAACTATAAAACGTCATTTTGAGTGAAACCAGCTAGTGCTAAAAGGCCTACTTTTAGTGGTGGTCGTAGATAAAAGAATTTTTAGCACCGAGCCCAGCAGATATATCCCACTGATAAGACACCGTTTTGTATAGTATTTTCTGATATAGGCTAGTGTAGCCAGTTTCTCATGTAGCTTGTCTCCTCCATATCTGATCATCAGATCTCTTCGACTTTTATACGTTCTTGTGATGTTGTTAGTGTTGTTCTTCCTTTGTTATTTGATCTTATATTCCATCTGTCTCATTATTACATAAATAGTCAAAGCATTTTCGTCATGGCTGTGGTTCCACTTTTATTTGGATGTATTAGTTAATGATTTAATTGATTCCATACTCTCTTCTATCCAACATAGAGTTCGCGTTCCATGCTTTTGGACAATCTCTCCCAGTAGTCGTCGTTGATCTTACTTATTTTCTTGTTTGTTTGTATTGCTGATGATGCTAGGTTTGGCGCTCTGTGTCGATGTTAGTAGTCTTTAACTCTGAGATAAAATTATTTTTCCATGCTGCTTCGGTTTTTAATCGTTGTTAAACCACAGATTTTCATTTATGACGTTATTTCATTTTTTTTTTATATTTCCTTATAGCTCCTTATTTTGTGTAATACCAGATTATGATTTATTCCATATTTGCAGATGTTAGTGAGATAAATGGAAGCTTCTATTAGTGGTTAATTTATTTTTCTTCTTCTTCTTCCGCTTTATGTAAACCTTGTCTGTTTTCATTGACTTCAATTCCCTGTTGGCAAGATTTCAACTGAGGATGGTTATCAACTATCTGCCCAGCCTTTCGGTAGCATCCCAGGTTCTCTTTTGCCTGCTGGATTATTTTTTTGCTATCTTTGGTATTCCTTCATCTGACATCTCTTCATCGTGGGCCTCCCACTCTTTATGTCAAGTTTTGACAAATTTGGCTATATCTTGTATGCTACACTTATTGCATATTTATCCTTTAGGCACTCTATCTCGTAGTGTATGTCCCGTTTCCCGTTATGGATCTAAACATTCTTATCTTAGTGGTGAGGACTAGTTGTTTTGTCTTGTTGGTTTCTGCTCTTGTTTCAGCTGCATTAGTGATGGCAGGTCAAACAACAATTTTGCGGTAATATTATATCCACTGGTTCTTTGTGATCTTATTATTCCAGAATAACTTTTTGTGAAACTTTCCGGGAATTATTCCTTTATCTGCATTATCCTCGTATTGTTAAGGTTTTTTGTTCGTTTGTAAGTACTTTTTAAAATCATTTCTTGCCTTGTAATGCCGATAAGCTTCCTTCTTTTTCGTCACTAAGTAACTTCATGTCTGATGTTCACAAAGGTATTATGGCGTTTTTCTTATTTTTAACGAAATTTATTTTTCCCATGATTGTGCAGTTGCATGTATGATCTTTTTTAATTTATTCCAAGCCTTTTCTACTGTCCCATCTTCTATTATTTTGTATATGTATTGTATTGTCGGTAACTTTATTTTACCTTGAGGTGTAGAGACGGGTGCTTTATAGGCTTGCGTCTGGCGGTACAATGCTCAACTTGCCCGGATTCGGGTTACAAAGTTGGAGCTCGCCTTTTGTGCTTGTGCAGCAACCATTGTGTGCAGTGTGCGTCTTAGTCATGTGTTGATCTTGCTACTCCAACTATTAGGTCTGTGGTTCTGATTAGAGTACAGTTAATTTGGTGCCCAACTGTGAATGGTCTCACTCAGCTCGATTCCAATCGCCAAGGCTGCCGAAAAATTCCTACTCACGTGGGATTCGAACCGCAATACAAGTCTAGCGCCTTCCCAACTGCGCTACCCGGCTTCTATTTGTTGTTTTGTATAATAATTATCCTGGTGTTATACAGTGGTTGGGTGCTGTCATCCCTTAGCCTTATACGTGGTATTTTTTCTGAGTTTTGACTTTGTCATTTCTTTGCGTTGTTGTCACGTCTAATCTTAGATTGCACAGTACTTGTTTTGTTAGATAGACCTGTCTAATTGTACCTACAATATGTCGTATCATTCTTTTCTTGAATGCGTAGTTTACTAATATCTGAATCGTACACACTGAATGTATGCAAGCGTTTCCTACATAATTTTATGGTGACTCTTATTATCCTTTCATTTGTACACACCATATCTTAAATTTGCTGCTTGTACGTTTTGCTAATCAGGGTTTCAACTTCTTTTTTCGTTCGTCCACTCTTACGTTTTCCACTGTATGCCAACACGTAATCTTCATAATCCTTCGTGCCTTTTCCTTTTTGTTTACTTTGTAATTTCACATACGCCAGTTTTTTTTAATTCACTCTATTATTATTTCTGGGTGTCTCGAATTATCTTTCCAAAATTCTTTTAACCCTTGTCGTTGCCTTGCCGTCGTAGTTTAGGACCGCACATTTTCGAGGCTATTGTCGGTTCTATAAGCGTTAAATAGTTTTCGCACAATCGTATTTTTTCATATACTTATCAGCGTTGTTGACAGATCGACTAAGTTGACCCTAAGTGGCCCCCATAGAAATTAAAAAATAGCGCGCGGTAACTAAATGCTATAACACAAGTGTGGTAGTAAAAATAACATAAAGAAATCTTTCAAAATTTGGAAGATATCCTTTTCTTTGATCGTGGGAAAAATTATATACGATATTAAATCGTTAAGTGCTTGTTATTGGTCTCGAAAATTGAACAAACTAGAATCTTCAGGTGGACATACAATCCGCATGCAAAATATCGACATCATTCAAAAAATAGTTTTTGAGCTATACCACCAAGAGACGGAATTGAGAACACCTGTTTTTCGTCATCTAGGAACCCCGAAACGTGAAGTTCTGAAGAAATCGCAAAGGGTGATTTTTTTCGCGATTGCAATACTTTTTTCGTCTTTTAGACGAGGGAAGTAAAAATTGTGTAAAAGTATAACTATAATAACCATTATATTGTCCTGTCAGTATTATATGAATTAGCTAGTGTATAATAAATACGAGTATTAATTTGATTTCAAAATTTGAGCTTGGTCAGTCATTGATGTGTGATGGATAGGAACTCATTGAATCACCACCGACTCCTAAGGTGATGATGCGTATAGTTTTCACATTACGTTCAATCCTTAAAGCATATTGTTTAGAAGCGATAAAGAGAACTCTCGCTTTCTACAATGTCTATGAGGGTTCGTCGCCGCATCCATTATCGAAATCTAATGTTAATCTCTCAATTTGAGGCAGTGCTTCGTACCGGAGGGCGAAAATAACACTATAATGCAACATTATCAGTATTAATAACGTGTTATTTTACGTAAAGTCGTTTAGCGTCGTAAGTACCAACACATTTTCAAGACATAAAGTGCCGCTCTGCGCCGCATTTTACACGGAACCATTTAAAGAGGTGTTGCTAATAGTGCATAATAAAGGAAATTACACTTGTATTCACGAAAAAACGTAGAATACGCTCCAAGTTGAATCGATTACATGCCTGGTTAATATTTATTGCCAATATAGAAGTGACCTTATGCACGCGGCTGTGAGAAATAATGATGATGCATCTTCGGACAAAGTATAGATATGCGGATGCGTATTTCGTGTGATGGATCGGTCACGTGAAGTGTTTTATTGCGCCAGTGCTATTTACAGCAACTGACCCACGATAACGCACGACTTCGTTTACCGCTTTTTTATAGGTCACTGGCTTCGGCCTGATTTATACCACGCGGGCAGCCCGAAACGGATTCGCTAGTTCGTCCATATATCTGAGGATGAGCTTTCTAGTTTCTCTCACTACTCACTTTGCGAAAAATTTAATTCTACAAAAGTTTTTCTACTCATGAGTAAACGCACAGCAGTAAAAGGAATTACATACATTGAAAATCACAGTCTGCAACTCGTCGTCGCTGCTGATCGACTGAAAGATTGCCGGAATGCACTAACAAGGTTTATCTATACTGCAAATGTTAACATGTTGTACTACAACAGCTTCCTGCTACTGCGTTTTCTTTGTTTTCATTCTTTGAGTTCGTACGCAAGAAAACGACCAGTTGCTTATTCTAGTTAATTGCACTATTAAAGGAAAGTATAACCCAGCGAGTCATACGAAATTAGTTTATTTATCACATTATAAAACCTTAGAATATCACTAAACGATGCTTCATTTTTACTTCATTAAATAAATACTCGAAATATATAATCTAAAGGTAATACAAGCCCAACGGGGATCAATTATTTTTATTGATATGTGGAACTGTAGAATAATATTGGGAGGGTATTCTATATTTGCATACGCACTAACAAATCATCATACGTTTTTAATTACGAAAGAGGTTCAAAGATAAAGGAACAAATCGTAAATCTAAAAAAAAGGAATCACATTTCACTTCCCTCGTCTAAAAGATGAAGGAAGTATTGTAATAGCGAAAATATCACCTTCCGAAATTTCTTCATATCTTCACGTTTCAGAGTCGCTGTCTATCTGTCCGTCTGTCCGCTTGTTCGTCTGTTGGGGGTATAGCTCAAAAGCCATTTGTTGGAAGAAGACGATATTTTGCATGCCGATTAGATGTCCACCTGCCATGAAATCGAATATACTTTAGGGCAAATATATAAAGGGTGACCTTAAAAAATATAATAACTATTTTTGTTGTAACACTGGAATCGATAAAAGTAATAATTTTCCACATGGCTTAGGTTTTAGACTTAATGAAAATGGAACCCAACAGATACAGGGTAAATATCGTAAAATGAATAGAAATATCCAGCCATCAATGCGTTCCTTATATAGAGCTAAATGCCTTCCAACCGATATGTTGACGTGGTCTAGCGCTTAAAACGGCACAGTAATCGAATTGGGCCTGTCTGAATGCGTGGGAGCCTTTGCAATTTTTTTATTTGCAAATTGATGTATGTAATTCGCACGAGGGAAGTGTCGTGTATACCCCTTTGCAGGTTTTTTAAAGTTCTGTAAGGTCCTAAATTTATTTTGAGATACAGAATCAATATTAAATACAATTTTCAATATTGTTGATAGGTTCCACTAATGTTAAAAGTACATTGTTATAAAGGGTGTTTTTTTAGAGGGGTAAAACTTTAAAATGAAATAAAACACAGAAAAATGTTTTTAGTATCCATGAAATTGGTCTTATTTGAAAGATAATTTTATGGCATTGCTGTTTGAATATGATTTCGGGCATGTGACCGCCGCGGCTGGCGCGTACATGGCGTAATCTAGTGGTACAATTTTCACACACTCTTCCCAGTAAATCAGGCTATATTTCGGCAATAACGCGTTGAATGTTGGCTTCCAAGTGCTCAATTGTTTCCGGTTTATCGGCGTAGACACGCGACATTACATTTCCCTAAAGAAAATAATCTAATGGCGTCAAATCGCACGAACGAGGTGGGCAGTTAACAGATCCTCGAAATGGATCCACGAAATGGAAATTTTAAGAGTTAAACCGACGTAGTTTTCATGCCCTAACCATGGCTTTGTCTGTGTTGGATGCTTCCTATGCCATTTGGACAATTTCTCGAAAGCTACCCCAAAGCTGTCGACCAACTCCTTCTGACTCGGAATTTCTTTTGTGACGATGCCATCGTGGTCTTCAGGTGTTTAGTGGTCAGTTCATGCTCCACAAACGGTTCCTGCTGTTCGACACATATGCGTGACATTACACTATTGTTTATTCACCCACTATTGTTTATGGTCGCACAAAATGTTATCTCATGTCATTCAAGCGCATACAAAGCTTCCTATGACGAGTGTTTGTTGTATGTATTCTCCATTTAAGTTGACAGCTTTTATTAGTGCTTTATTCCAAATATTTTTGTATTGCTGTTAAGTAAATTGTTTTTACTGTATGAATTTCGTTTTAAATGCATAATTGTTGTAATTTTTATACTAGGAAACATTTCATTTTATATAAAAATATGAATATGGATTTTTCAGCTGGTTTTTGAAAATCATTCACTAATTGTTTTATGAATTGCTATAAAAATATATCATCAGCATCGCTTTTATCTTTTCAAAATCAACTTATTTAATTTTAAAGGCACAGTTGCCAAGTGTTCGTCATTGCGTATTTACATCTATTTGTATTTATTTTCATTTGTATATTTTCAATTTCCTCCATCCAAATGTGTAATATTGCTTGAATTTTTTGGGAGGCTGCTACCAGAACTATTGTAATGGTATTAAGCCCACGACTTGGCTCTGCTAGCAGTGCAACACAATTAACCGATTAAATAAGCACAGAGTTGGGGTGTTTTATGTAACTGCAACGTTAAACTAAAATTTAAATACTAAATGCATTGACAATGAGATGCGAGAAATAGTAAAGTGATTGTGTAAGGAACACAACGGCAAAGCTTATTTTCACAGGGGTCGAAATTGACTTTTAAATAAATAAAAGTAATAGGTTTGTGCATAATATGAAAAAGAAATTAATAGACACAAAAAGGTTTGCTATGTGCATGTTACAAGAAGCGTAGTTTTCAATAAAGCCAAGCAAAGTGAAAATTCTGAGGAATCTAAAAAGGTAAAGTAAGCAAGACGGGAAGGAAGTAAATGAGAAGTGGTGAACTCTAATAAATCAGTGCATTTAAATTTACAAATAGTGCAACAGAAAAGCAGTGGCTAAAACGTTTGTGTGTGTGGCGTAATGAAACAATTTTAGATATAAGAAAAGGACAATAACTTAGATTGCAAGAAAAATGTTAATTTGAATTTATGTAGTCAAATTTATTTCTGTTCTGTCCTTTAATTTATCAAGCCTAATTTCCGTTAATATTGTAACTTAGCAACCAGATGCGATATTGTTTAATAACGCAGGAGAACAATTGAAGAGAAATTATTGGTAGTTTGTTAAGATTTGTGCTCCACATTTAATACATAATTTTTATAATAAACGTGTTTTACCAGTTACAAAAAGTGTACCATTTTATTCTCCAAGTGTCAGAGTATATGTGGGGGTATTTTCATAAAGTTTCGCAACGAAAATTGTAATAATTCGACAATCTCGTCTTCGAGGACATCGGGGCCATTCAGCAAATATTTGCGATCTTCGATTACGGCCACAATTAGCATCGGAGCCAAGATATTAGCAGTACACGGCATACCGCGAGTCTGCAAGAACGTCTCCACCAGATTTGGCAGCGGGAAGAGCAGTTATAGCTGAGAAAACTCAACGGCGTCATCTCCACAGTGCATCGGTGCAGTTCGACCAGATTTTCTAAGTTACGAAATTAGCCTAAAAATAAGTGTCAGCGTCCGGAAAACGAGTTGCATACAAGATCAAACCTTCCCGAAGATGGCCAGCGTATTTCCAAGACCCCATTTGCATCGGTTTTCCAGTAATTAGCAAGGCGTCATCAAAATCCGTGGTTTAGCGGAAGTTCGGGCTGCTACAGGAAGCGACCAGAAACAATTGCAATTAGAAGGCGTCTGTCCTACGTCACAAATTCTTATATTTTTACGAGTATTTAAACTTTTATAGGATCACTGTTTGCGCGAGACAACCATTTTATGATTTGACGGATTATGGGCATTAAACTAACGCGTATTTAAACTACTGGCTTGAAATAGTACAATTATAGAGAGGGGCATACAGCCATTTATTTTGTGCGGTAAATAAGTACATTTTATTTAAACCAGCCTAGTAATCTACTGACAGGCAAAGTTCGAGCGCAGTATTAAAATTATAAACAGGGAATTGTGTAATTGGATTTGCCCCTACTTCAACTTATATAAAATATTAAATTAAAGCATAACAGAGTAATTAGAGCTATCCATTGCACTATATCATCGCCATACAACAATTCTTTCTATTTTAGTGGTTGCAGATCTCTGTTGTTGATTACAAGTTTATTGTTCTATTTCTTATATTTTCAGTTATTTTCTCCAGTACTATACCTAATAGTTGAAAACTGAGACAGTCACTCTGGCCTTTCGTGTCTTGATTTTCTTTAGTTCCTTCTCCAATTCGTTCCAGGTAATACAGTGTGGTCGTTCTTTAACCCGACTTTTTTTACCTTCTTCTACATATATTTGTTTTTCATCTCTTCTAAATTCTATCCACGCTTATAGTAAATCAGTTGTATTTACAAGTAGGCGCACCAGCGTGGCTCTGATGGTTAGAGCATCGGACTGCGGCGCGGAAGTCTGGAGTTCAAATCCCAGATCGATGCCTGGCGGGCGGCCTACCCAGTCACTTTAAATAATTGGGAACCTGCGTTCGAAAGAACAAGGGGTAATAATGCGGTTGTCTAATGCGTGGTGCTCACCACATCACCACGTGTAATGAATTTGACACGCGACAGCCGGGTGTGAGAGCGAGGATACGGGAGCTCTAACCTTCCGCCTTGCAAGCCAAGCTCCTTCATGGGGTGTTAGTGCCTCACCATTATTATTATTATTATTATTTACAAGTAGCTTGTCTTGATTCTTACAGAGTTTAAGTATTTTTCTCTGTTTCCTTTGGGTATTCTTATTTTTTTTTAAATTCTATTATTAATTTTATACTCTTCCTTAATTTCAGTTTCAAATTATCTGCAGCTCTTCTTCTTTGAATATTTTATTAGTGCTTCTACGCCGTTACTTATTCTAATATATTATGTTCGAATCTGATATAAGTTCATTCAATTATATTTCTTCCAAACTGATTTCTTCATTCCCACCTCGTTTTAGGTTTCTCTATTACAGCAGTTTTAATAATAATAATAATAATGTCTATTCAACTTCGCCATATAATACAAAGAAAAACAAATACATAATTTAAATATAAATCGACGAAGCGGAAAAGGGAGTCATTCAGTCACTGCAACAAGTACGTGACTGATCTTCTACTACCCCCAAAGTTGTAATTTATAATAATATTCCTGTAATTATGCCTAACAACAAATGTGTAAAAAGAAAAAGAGGAATGTGTAAATTTAGTGACGCTATCTATCCATCATGTTCAATTACCAACTGCTTATATGAATTCTTAAAGTTAGTTACAGATGTATTTCTGATATTTCTAGGGAAATTATTGTAAGCCATGCAAATATTATAATATGTAAAACATCCTTCAAATAAAGAGGTTCTGTGATGGGGTATAGTTAATACAGTAGTTCCCTATGTCGTAAGTTTAAATTATGCACATCTGTACGGTATGTAATTTTTCTTGTTAAATATTTAGGTGATGTATTTGCTATTATTTTATAATATAATACAGCAGTATGCAATTTTCTTCGACTGTACATGTTAAGCCATCCCGTTTCTTTTATTTTGTGTGAGATATGTTCATATTTCCTAATGCCGTGTATCAAACGCAAACAGTTATTTTGTACTAATTGAATTCTTTTAAATCTTTTGAATCAATACAGTGCATCTGCATAGTTTTTTATTTTAAGCTAAATTATTTTCTTATTTGTGTTTTCCAGATATCTCTACTGCCTTACTATCTAATATTTCTGTTCACATATTTAGTTCCAATCCACTGCTGTCTCTACTAATCTTATTTCTGGAATTGTTAGTATTGTAGATCTAATTTCGAATTTTGCTTTTTTGTCATATGTAGTGGCAAATTGATTTTTTTAAATAGCTGGTTAATGTACTCTTCTCACAGTTTTACCTTATCTTTCAATTCAAGAATGACGTTCTTTCCGTAAAATTTTACATTTCGCTAGTTTTGGCAGGAACTAGTGCGGTAATCTCTTTATTTACGTTACAACTGACATACTTGACGCAATTATAGCCTCTTAAACTCTTAAGATCTTTCTTTGATCAATGTTTCGTTTCTAGTTTTAATTTCTGTTTGAATTAACTTCTAAATGTTCAACCAGGTCTTTGTTTTTCTTTATTCGTTAACCATTCTTTTAATTTTCCTTTGTATATGAGCTTCAAATTAGCGTTGCAAGATTCGACTACTTGGTCTTTCACTTCCCTCAATAACGTTTCTACGTCTTGGCTCTAAGTAACGCTACCTACTTAATTTTTACCTTTTCAATTTTCTTCAACCTGATTATCATTGAGCCCAATAATAAAGTACTTCGAATTTTGGCCACACATTTTATTTCTTCTGCTTATTTCCAGTAAGCTAATACGTAGCTGCTTCTTAAATATTAACTATGCCTGTCACTATTATATGTAAATGATTTGCCTAAGCTACAATTTCCCCTGACCTTGCTTCTAATATGTTAATTTGGAAATCTTTTGGAGTAAACTAGAGATACATGTTGTTGTGGTAGCATCTCAAGACTGGTAGCTTTTTTTATGAAAGTTAATCATACCTAGGGATTAATTATAGAATGATAACTACTTATTATTAACAAGTACAAAGGTGAATTTAAGTAGTAAAAGAACAGTATAATTATTCAAAATTTATATAATAAATTACAGATTAAATTCAAATCCGGAAATGCAATTAATATTTTAACAGAAGGGTATTAACATATGGATTAAATAATGTTTGAATTAGTAAAGATAGTTGTTTGATAATATCAGAGTTCAAGTCATAATTGATATTAGATAATAATCAGAATAAACTATGAATACGTTTGAATAAAGGTGAAAGGCAACAGTCGAATTGTTATTTGAAAAAGTCACTTAAAATGTCAAATTAATATAAATAAACTGTATGGAAATGTAATCCAGAAGTATTAATTTAAAAAAAAATTGATGAATTAATATTATTAGGGTAAATTGTAGTTTTAAAAATAAAAAAAATGTATTCTAAAATGTAGATGTATTTTCGATAAAAGCAAAATTTAAAAATAAAAACCCTTTATTTAAATGGTCTTTATTATATAATAGGTGTATAAAACGGATCACTAAAGATTAAATTAACGAGATGAAGAAAAGTTGAATATTTAGGCAAACTGTATTATGAACTAACGGAGAAGGAATTGAATGGTAATGGTACACGAAGAAGTTGAACAGGTGCAATCTACAAAATAGTTCTTTTTGGCATTGGTAATGTGAAGTCTGCGTTTTCATTTGGACGTCTACACCTGAATTGGATTTGAGGATACTGCATTGAGCCTCTTGTTGGTTGGTTGCATTTACACCTGAGTTGGATTTTGAGACGGACTGCATCGACCTTCTTGTTTGAGGTGGACCGCATCGAATTTCGTGTTGGAGATCAGAACTATCCTGTTGGATTTCGATAAAGGGCATCGCTGTCCCTGGTGAATAGTTACATCTATACCTGAGTTGGACTTGGACACAGTTGATACCAGGAGCTTGCAGTGTTGGTGTCTATATTGGAGCTACATAAGGAGCAATTAAGAACAACGGCTGTTGCAACTAGTTAAGGAGCTGTATTTACATGGGGTATTTGTTAAAAGATTTAAAAAGTAATAAGTTTCAATAGTGGGTGAATAAGATATTTGAAGGAACTACTTACCTTTGTCGATGTTTGAAATGATAAGAATTGTAACAAATATGATTTAGATTAACCTCTCACTTTTCATAATTTTGACGTTGACAGTTGTAGAACTGCCATTTTTTAAATAATTCTTATAATACTAACAAACACTGTCAAGTGCAACAATGAGCATAGTTTGTCATATTTTATAAAAGCGAGAACCTAACCTGATTTGAGAGTGATATGTTGTACCGGAGCTAGAAAAAGAAATAAAACTCATAGTAAACCAATTTCAATAAGGGAATATGTTCTATCGGAGCTATTTTAAAATAAATAAACTAGATAGCATACCGGCATTGAGGTGCATGGCAATATATTCTATACAACAGACTTTAGCAAGCGGTCCAGCGAGTCTTATAAGCTTGACTGGTATTTTCACATATGACATGTGTTTATGCAAAGTAATGCTAATATTGTACAAAAACGTTTAGCTTTGAACAACGTTGCAGTCATTAAAAGTAGTTTTTAAACTTATTCATCCTAAAAAGTATACTAAGTAGGTTTTTGAACCTACTATACTATATTTTTTTAAGGAAACCGTATTAAATCTACATATTATTCTTCTGATAAACTTTCTTCTATCAGTTGGTGCAATAAATTATTACAATGTCTTGCCCATCTTATAAGAATTTTTATTGTATCATTGACCATCATTAACCATATGATAGCCTTGTGTGTTGTTGTTTCTTGTTTTTATATGCACTATTGACTTTCATGATAATTTTTCAATCCGAATCCGAATGTTTCACCCATATAAAACGAAATTTTGTATCGTCTTTGACAATCGCCAGCCGTCTGAATTGCTTCTGTCTTGTTGTCGCCTCTTATTTTATATTCACCATGGAATACAGTGTTGATTTTTAAATTTGAAGTTGGTTGCAATGTTTTTCAAATCAAATAAGCATTTTGTCTTATTATTAACAATCACTAACTGTGTGATTCCCTTCTGTGTTGTTTCGTTATCTGTTCTTATATTCACTGTCGACTTTAGTGATCAGTTTTCAATCTGAACTTGGTTGCAATGTCTTACCCATTTAATAAGCATTTTCGACTTATAATTGACAACTACTAACTATTTGATTCCCTTAGGTGTTGTTGTTTCTTGTTTTCATATGCACTGCTGATTTGCATTATCATAATTCAATCCGAAGTTGATGATAACGTCTTCCTCATCTGAAATGCATTTTCGTCTCACCATTCACAACCTCCAACTGTCTGAATGTCTTATATCTTGTAGTTATCTTTTGTTTCCATATTCAGTGTGAGATATACCATTCATGTTAAATATGAAGTTAGTTGCAATGTCTTTCCAATTAAATAAGCATTTTTGTCTTATTATTGACTAACCGTCTGATTCCCTTCTATCTTGTTGTCGTTTCTTGTTTTCATATCCACTGTTGAATTTAATAATAATTTTTCAATATAAAGTTGCTTTCAGTATTTTTCCTAGCTGGTAATCATTTTTGTATAATTGGGCGCCATCAGTAATCGTCTGATTCCCTTCTGTGTCGCTGTCGTTTCTTGTTTTCATATTCAATGTGGACTATAGCGATCAATTTTCAATTTGAAGTTGGTTGTTATCTTTTGCCCATTTGATAAGTAGGTATATAAATGTATTATCATTGACAATCACTAACCGTCTGATTCCCTTTTGTGCTGTTGTCATTTCTTGTTTTTATATTCACTATCGGCTTTAGTGATCAATTTTCAATCCGTATTTGGTTGCGATGTCATTTGCTCAGTTGATAAACATTTTTTTCTTATCACTAATTCCTTGATAATCTTATGTGTGATTCTCGTTTTGATATGCTTTATCGGTGTTTATCACACCCGAGACAGTGGACAGTCTGATAAAACATATCATACTAGACCACTGCCCAGAATGACTTCATCCAGAGAACAACTTAATCTTCATTTTTTGTTTTTATTTTTGTCTCTTATGTACTAACTTTTTTCGTCCTCGCATAATTTCAAGTTCCCCAATTAGCGAGTGAATACAATGTTCATTCTGAGTTATCAGGTAGTGCTGACGAAAATATCGAGAAACAAAACAATAGAAATAAGTATAAGGTGATCTGACCTTAACTAATGCGACAGCAGTAAAATCAAGCAATTAGTTCTTTTAAATATCTAGTCCGAAGTTGTTTGCTTTAGAAATGTTTGAGAATTTCAATTTAATATCAGCGTTTTATATTAAAACATTATTTATCAAAAGCTAGTAGCCGTTAATCATTTAAGATAACAATTTTATATACTTATCAAGTTGGTCGCCTTGTATTTCTTATGCAGTATTGTGATTGCATAACCGGTATACTTGAATTTTTGAGCCCGTGCGTGCACGTCATCAATCCGCCTTTTAGTAAGGTTTTCAGTACCAACATTTGAAAAATATAAAACTACTCTTTTTTTCAATAAAATAATGATTAATATTGCTTTTGCTAATAATATAGCTTCATATATTGCTATAGCCGTACATTTTTTGTTTTAATATTTCATAATTTCCATGAACAATAGTAAAAACTATAATACGTCGGGGTACTTTGTGTTTTCAAGTTCTGCTCAGGGAATTAACACGTACGCATGTCGCTTTTTAAAACGACTTATTTGTTATAGTGGTTTTGACAGGTGTTGACGGTGACATATAGTTTAGTTTTGCATTTTAAAAATCCGTTGTTTTCAAAACGAACATTGCGAACAAGTTATACTGTCGTTTTTCCACTGCTACAAATTACTTACTTTGGGGAAGAGTTTAGTTGCTGGAAACGTATGGGGAACTCGAAGCTAAAATGTCAACCGCCTTGCCCAGAAAGTCAAAAGAGCTTGTTGCCGCTTTGATAAGCTATTTTGAACGAGAAAGAGACAACGATGGTGCACTTATACCGCTAACTGCTGTGAGAGAAGTAAGTAATTTACATCTGTAATATAATAATTCGTAATATAATGACCAACTTTCTAATGGTTTGGTGTTACAGAGAGTTGCCAATGCTTTAAATTTAAGCATACGAACAGTCTGTTCTATTTCACAGACCTGCAAATCTGTATGCTGTATACACCATGGTTCAAAATAGTAAGTTGATACACCTATCATCATAAAGGACAAAATAGCCGAAAAACGCCGCCTCAGGCAACGATGGCAACTTACCAGATCGGACCTCGACAAACGAGAGTATAATAGGGCCAGCAAACATCTAAAAAAACTTCTTAGTCAACATTAAAATCAAGGAATACAGAACTACCTTGAAAATCTCAGTGCAAACGAACAGACTACTCGCTTTGGAAAGCAACGCGAAAAATAAAAAAACAACCCCACGCGTAGCTCCTATCCAACAGGAAGACGGTAGCTGGGCTCGCAGCAACAAAGGAAAGGCCGATGCCTTTGCTGAATATCTCACCAAAGTGTTTACACCCTTCCGTTGTCAACTCCCGAACGAAGATGCCACAGATCAACACAAAGAAATCTCCAGGATATGACCTGATAGCTGGGACAATTATCAAACAATTACCAACTAAAGCTATACAAGCCCTTACACATCTGTATAATTCTATCCTCAGAATCCGGCACTTCCCAAGTCAATGGAAAACAACGCAAATAATCATAATTATGAAACCTGGTAAACCACCAACAGAAATTACATCATACAGGCCCATAACATGTAAATCCATGTTTAGCCTGAAGAAGTGTCTAGATATTAAAGAATGAAACGTTGCAAATATCTGTCCTATTGTTTAATACCATACTAATGTTGTATTTTTAACTCATTGTTTTTCTTAACTACTTGCGTTTATTGTTTTCCACTCTCTAAACTTGTGTCTGTATTAAGTTACATTTATGATCTGCTTTATTGGATTTGTGTTGTCTATAAAATTTAATGTTTTGGTTATTTTAAAATGATACTGAAATGATTTATTTGATTTAGTTGTTAAAATCCTGCGCAATTCCAATTATTATTCTTTGTAAAAATATGTAAGTTATTTTACTATTATAGTCAATTTATTCGTTATTTCATGTGGTACTCGATACAATGTTTTTACTAAAATAAATCGCAAAATTGTATTTTTAATTGATTTTAAGTTGGGTCCGAAAAATTACATAAATACCTGCAGAGTACCTGTTATAAGTAGCCTCAACAGGTAAATAACATATACAGCGAGCAAGCAAAGTATCAGTTACAGGAAAATGCGCCTAATCGGTATACCTGAAGTGCGCCAATTCATTTCACACAAGCTACATCGTTCAAGTTTTCAAAGTGCTGATTTTCTGAGGTAGTTTGGTCACTTAATTTTACATTAATTGATAGCTGTCAACGCTTACAATATAAATGTTATGTAAATTAATATGATGTTGTCTTCAGTTTTCATGTTGTGGTTTTTTCTTTCATCTTTAAAATATTAATTTAATATATTCATTAAATTCTAACTGTTAAAGTTGTATTTTATCTACCTTTTATTTCACGTTAAAATGCAATTTTATCGTCTGCCAAGCTATGTGAAATTCGAAATTTGTAGGTTAAATTTTGCATCAGTCTGTGTCAAACAACGTACTTTTAGTGACTGTATAAGGATCATATAAACATACTAGGAGATGATGTCATCAATATGTTATGACGTGCACGCACGGGCTCAAAAATGCAGGTATAGTACAGAGGAGGAAGAAATAAAACAAACCAAAATATATAAAAGTTGTTCATATAATCAAAAAATGGTTATCAAAAGTAGGTTCAAACACAAGTACATGCATTGAATATATTATATATATACAGGGTGAGCCATTTTAATCGACGCATCCGAATATCTCCGTTGGTAAGCCGAATAAAAAAAATTGTGCAGACAAAAGTTATTCAGGACGATGGGGGGGGTCATTTGACTGTATTAATAACTTTGACCTTGGCGTCAACTGTCAAGGTCATCTGAAGGTCAAAATCTTTTTTTTTTAATGGGAACCCCTATTTTTGACGCCGGACTCGGAAAGAGCGGAACATTTTATGTCCAAAATGTTAGTTTATAACTCGTTGGAGTGACCTTGAAAAGGTCAAATCAAGGTTAGATGTTGAAAATTCGTCCAGAAGCTGTTTTTTTGAATTTGGGTGATTTAAGGGCGAAAAAATATTTGAGTAGGCTTAGGGCACAATAACCTTGACCATCTAGGGCCCAAAAGCCTCCTCTGCGGGGAAGGTCGCGTCCCCTGGGGTCGCCGATCTTCGAAGGAAATGCAAGCGGCACCTGCGTCGATCTGTGAGTAGACTCTGCTCGGAATCGATCGGGGCCGAAGGCTCGAAATTTCGTTTGGAAATGTTTTCTTCTGCGAACTCGGTGGATTATATTGCCAGTTTTACCTAGAGTTTGCTTTGAATATTGAGTGCCGGATGTTCATCCAGGAGTCGAGGACTTCTTCAGGTTGACGTAGCGGCCGGACAGTAGCCCACGGATTCCAGGTGCGTAGGCTATTTCCAATCCCCCACGGGCGGGGTGATACGCGCTATCGGCGAGCCTGGCTAGCGCGATAAAAGTCCAGCTGCCTTCGGGTCGTTGCTTCAGCTATTTACGCCAAATTTGACTTTTCGGAATGAGAGCGTTGTCCTCGGGATTCGCAAATCTGGCGGCGGCTTCGAGCTGGACGTTTACTGTGAATCACACAAATTTAGTTTTCGCGGAGATCGAATGATCTGTCGGCCTTTATACACTGCGAATAAAATGGGCTTTCGCAGATAACAGGAATGTAGGAATATTTTGGATGCAGGATTTCGGGCCAAAGATGCGTAATGTAGAAAATACTTCAGGATTACAACATCGAATGTTGGATCCTGGAATATTTCAGGTATAATCGTCTCACTGCTAACCAGAATTTTGCTGACATGACAGAGTGACGATTAATGCGGGTTTTCGTAGCGGATATGAATTATCTCAATCTCACAAACAATTCGTAACGGCAAAATGGCGATACGAAGTGTAGCCAGATGAGATAACGGGTCAGGTCAGGTATCTTCTTATCGGATGAAGACGTGTCAGAGAGAGCGGCAGCTGGTGCGATTTCTTTATATATAGCATCAGGGCTTCTTATCTTCTGCTTCCGGTGACGATTGGAACAGGAGGGGAGATTCACTTGCGCACTGCCTTATCGTACTTCGCAGCATCGGGTGCCGATCGTCCTTATTTTCGGCTAGATCCGCAACGTTTGAAAAGCGCGCTAAATTAAATTCAAGTACTTTTTTAGTATTTCTAGGATTTAATTTCAGGGCGAAACGTTACACATGCCCGTCCCTTCGGAGGAAAATGGGCGTTTTATGGGCCTCTTCTCCACGGCTCTCTACCTGCTACCTGCATGTCCACAAATCCTTGATGCGTCGGCGGGTCGACGTTTTGGAAACTGCGGTATCAGTATCCCTGGTCATCAAGTGTTGCAGTGGCGTAGGAGGAAAGGGGGCAAGACAAGATAATAATAGTTTTATACTTGCTGTTTATTTTAATTCTGTTGCGGCAACAGCCCCATTTGACGGGCTGTGTCTCGGGAAACTCGCAAGAATTCTCCGGAAGGCAATTTCATGCGGAAGCTGCGTTTCTTTTCCCTCCGTCTAGTATTGCGCGATGGCGGTTGTCGGACTTCTGTTTGTTCCGGTAGTTGGAACAGAATTTCCGGAAGCTCTTCGGGCGACAGCTCTGGTTCTGGGAGCTGGAGCTGCTGTAACTCGTCCACGATTGTGGCGAGGGCGTCGCCTTCAGCGAGGGGGACCAAATCTTCGCTCACGGGTAATTGAGCGGTAGCTTCTGGTTTAAGTTCAGGTGGAATACCTGGTAGCTCCCACCAAGGGCCGCATTCAGCAGGAGCGCTCTCATGAGGGGCGAGGGCGTGTCTGGCGTTGCTGGGAGTCCTGGAGGGGCGTAGGGCCATAAAGGCTTGAGGTCAATCTCCATCCTCGGGGTAGTTTGGAGTGGGGATGTTGTTTGTGGAACTGATGAAGATTTTCCAAACAGGCACTCCATCTGCATTTGGCTGCACAAACAAAACTCTTGAGATTCCTACTAGATGAATACAGAAGTTGCGGTTTCAACTTGCATTCTAAGAACTTCAGGACTAGGGCAAGTGAATTGCCTTCCCTAGAGCGAACGTACTTTCTTATATGCCGTTAGGCGAATCTAGATTTCGGGATTCGTTGGACTGGTTAAGATAAATCCACATTGCAAGACGATACGACGCTGCGGTTTTAGTCCGCCATCTTGTCAACGTTCATGTACACATGCACAACCACGCTACTGAAGAGTGTAGGTGTTGCGGCGTCGGTGTAACTTCAGGTGGTGCATTTGCTTCATTAAAACATTCTGGAGGAAACAAGCTTTCTTGTAGGCACTTGGGCGAAATGCTCGCTCTGGATTTGTTTAATGAATGCACACAAACTCGGGTTCCTGGTGAATACAAAATACTGCGGTGTTCAGTTTTCACCTGAAGAAATACTCTGTATGAATGTTGCATCGCAGCATCTGTTGTGGGCGGCAAAGCGCACAGGTTGGCTTTCATTCTTGCAGATGATTTCACGAAGCACATGTATCTGTGAACAAAATAGAATACAATAGATTAGAATTACAGATAGCGGTATTCAACAATTATTGAATATTAATTATTGTATTATTATTAATATAACGTATTATTGAATATTAATGAATTATATGAATTATAACATTTACTTAAGGGTCAGTACGAGCAAAGAAAAATGAAAGGTACCTGTGGTGATTGAGATCATGCTCATTTGGCGGGGCCTGGAACATGAGCAGGAACATTCGTTCCCCAGCTCCAGCAATGTCTCCTGGTGAAGATTTGGAGTCATAATATACTTTGGCGATGTTTGTTGTTTCATTGGAATACCGCTGGAAACACTGTACTATGGCTGCTTTGCTTTTTCCATAAATCGCTCATGTAGTGTCACATCATGAAAAACTATGAATGAAGAGAATGTACTGGCTGAGTGATAAGGCCTGAAGGGGTTGTGAAGAGTAGAGCCTGTCTTCTGTGTTGCCCCGTCCGGCCTTCATGAAAAACACATTTGCGTCTCGTGGGGCGAGTGCCACAAGTAAGACGAGCAGGTCTTCACCTACTATTACCACAGTTGAATGAGAGGTGTTTTGCAACCCACACCTGACAATACTGAAGTCAGTATCTCCTTTGGCTATAGTAGACTGTATACCTCTTGCACCCAAGGCCTGAACTAACATAGTAATGAGCTTGGTTTTGTTCCTTTTATTGGAAAGGACGTTTTCCTGATGAACAGTAGCCACCATGTGATTGAAGTCAATATCCACTGATGTTTTACTTGATACTCTCCGATGTTGTTCGGCTATTTTCGTGGAGTTCGTGTCTTCATAACCATCAAAAACTCAAGCTGAACTGCTGCCGTAATGGTTGATTATGTACGACACACATTGATCGCAGGGAGGCGAAGGTGGTGTTGGTGTTCCACTTTACTCTATGAAGCAAGAAGCCGTCATCGATTACCGGAAAACTGTTCTTCACATTGATCAGTTGATTACATTTTGGGAAAGCATCATGCAGTGCTGACTTTTTGATTTTTTTCATTATCCCCTCGAATAGAGTCATACGGTATGGGGCTAACTCGTACTTTAGCAACTCCTCTACATCCCCTTCTTTCTTCTTGGCGTTCAGAGTTTTCTGAAATATCATCAGAGGCTCTACCACCACTACCTCATCATTCACTTTGATCGTATTGCTCATCACAGCCAAAGGAACGACTTGAGTTCTTCTTGGATTGTTTCACTTATGAGAAATTCATTCCAACAAAAGTGCTCATTGTGCGGGTTCCAATTTCCAAAGCCTGGTAGCAGTTGACATTACTTGTTCCAATTACTCCCGTTGAATGTGACATCAAACAATTACGTTCAGCGAAATGCGGGTGATCAGCCAACCACTGAGCAAGCTTCCTTCTGTCTAGGTCATCTCTGGTTATTCGTGATGCTCGAAACTCAACATGCCGTTCTCCGCTTGCAGTATGGACGCCACAAAACATCTCAAGGGAACTACATATTGCTGTAGCTGTGCGTGCTCCACTAACCCATTTCGCCAACACCGAATCACTCAAGCCTCTCCCACGTGTTAATCCTCCTTCACTCTTCATGTCACACACGAGCCTCACCTCAATTGCCATGCCAGATCACACACCAGCCATTGGTGTTCCAGTTCTGTTGACAGTGGATTATCCACGATCTATAAAATCCTGTTTAAGTTGAGGGTGGCGAGTTGTTAGTCCCAGCATGTCTTGTACATATAGGTGAGTACACTTTGCATAATGAAAATGCCCGCTGGCATGGAAGTAAGGTATCATCAGTTGGGCGCATGTCATATGATCTTCCCAGGTACCTACCAGTGCGCTGTGCTGCAATGAATTTTTTCATCAACACCACCATTTCAAAGTACTGGGCCCACAAAACTGCAGTTGGCCCATTACCTTTGAGGTGTGACAATTCGTTGCTCAATTTCCGCTGAATGATGGCAAGGGAGGCATTTGTGGAAATGTGTTGTGGAGTAATTTCTACTGCGGTTTGAAGTAACTGAAATACTCCTTCTTTTTCATATGGTGTGATATCTACATTTTCCAAAATGATCTGAGCTAAAGTGGTTTGAACAAGTAGTAAATGCCCTCTCACTGCTCTGCTATAAGATTTTCCGTTCAACATTTTGTCTACTGAATTTGGAGCGAAAGCGCAGGACAGAAGTTTTCAGTCCACTCCCAGCCATAGTTTGTCCGATGCAACCAAAATAAGACATTAGCATATGAAACCCACCAAGAATCATTTCTACTTTACCCAGTATGGGGTCATCAGAGCTCGATGCTAGGATTTCTCTAGCTCTGAGATATAGTGGCCGGTCCACTTACTAAACAAGTTTGGAATCCTTGCCGATGTGCGTCTTCTGCAGCATATTTCAGGGCTGTGTACACAAGTGTCAACATCACTTGGAGATGAATTGATGAATGCAAGCGGTATGATTGCACTTTGCTCATCATTGATTAGATCAGAAGTCACATGCAAAAAGCCCTTCCACTCTGGGATTTCTGGTATCCCTGGGGTGTTCAGGAGAGGTAGCCATTTTCCTGTCATCCACAGAGTGTCTTGGAGGTTTGGGATAAGCTCATCACCACGGAGTGGACTCAAAACGTTCAAATCCTGAATCACAACATTTTCCAGTCCCTTTCTCTGCACGTTTTCATAGGTGACCAGTTCCAAAACACCCAGCTTTCCCACTTTAAGTGCAGCAGGAGCTGTTGTGAGCCGTTGGATGTTATCAGATTTTGGAAGAGCTTGAGCAGGTGTTATATGTAAATTTAATACCCCCTAAGCTGTGAAACGTGTCCCGTCCATCCTGAGTGGCAACATTGAAGTCGGCGTTATCAAAAACATATTGCCGAAATGTCCGGTCAGGAGTGGGTTTCGGGGGATGGCAGACGGACGAGACTTCCAGTTGCTGAGCATCAAAATATGACGCACAAAACCCGAAGCCAGATACTAAATTTATCAAGCTCCGTGACCCAAACGTATGGTGTATGTAATAAGTAGACTTAGGATTTGTATGCATTTGCATGTTTTTCTTGCATTTACCAAACATATGCTAAGTGACATTTCGAAGTGTTTTAATTACACGTGAACCACATACGTAAATTTGAAAGTGCATATAAATGCATATTTTGGTATTTTTTATAAATGCATGCATATTTTCAGTGTTTTAAGCCAGAACTGCATATTATTCCTGTTTTTTTATTAATTCTAATACATTCACATGTTCAAATACTTGCTAAAGAAGAATTTTGAGTAAACCTGACTGCAAATTCTGTGCAATTTTCTAGGAACTCTAGCAGTTAACGCAAATACCAAACATTCGAGCTTAATCGTTTCAGGTCAACAATTCTTAGAAAATTAGTCATGCATCACTGCCCTGCAAGCTGTGTAACTTTTACCAACACTGTTCTTGGAAAACAATACCTCCTCCACTATCATCTTTGTTAGTGTTATTTGAAAGTAAAAATGTGTTTAGTTTCTTGCCAACTTTTGTACCGTAAACATGGGCAAAGAACAAAGAACACTTTCTGTCACTCTGGCGTGGACCAAAAGCATTAAGTGTCAAGCAAAAACTTGAAAACGTTTTAGAAAAAAATACGGGTTTTCACTTAATAAAAAAAATAAATAATTTGTTACTTGGGCAGGGTGAAATTGGTAACGAATTAAAACATTCCACATTTACAAAAATGAATAATTTTAAGTACGCCCCGGTAACGTCCTGCGATGTGGAAAGGAGCTTTTCTAAATATAAAAATATATTTACCGACAAAACACACAAATTCATATTTGAAAATTTAAAAATTTACTTGTTAACGTTAATTGTAGTTCGTAAGTATGATTTTTTAATTATTCATTTGGAGTTAAATAGATTTAAGTATTAAGTACGTATGTATTTTGTATATTATCCCGCTTTACTTGTGCTTTGTATTTATTCTTAATAAAAAAAAATACTGGTATATTTTATTGTTTAATCTGAAATGTTCATGCATATTTCTGCTTAAAATTAACTAGAGCTGCATATATTCTAACATTTTAAGAGCATATTTAAATGCATATTTCCGTGATTTTAGAGAGCATATGTGCATGCATATTTTACCATTTTTAAATGCATACAAATCCTATGTCTAGTAATAAGAAATGCCTGTGAGGATCGGGGAAATGAATGAGCGTGGACGAATGGCGGCAATTATAGCGTGGCTAATGCTAACTCTTTTCTGATCTTCTTTCCTACCACTTTTCTTCATTCGGATAAGAGCATTCATAGAAGCAGCGAGGATGTCAGGTACCATATCTTTGGCATCATTCAAAAATTCATCGCTTGGAGGGTAGCTCGTCAAATCGTAGGCCTTCGACTGAACATCTCTCCTTATTATTACAGCAGAAGTTTTAACGATTCTCATATTGTCATCAATATCACGGTCACTCCTAGCCATATACCAAGCATCATTCAAAATTTGGTTACCAACATCTCGGAAACAGGCAACAGTTGTTGTTGCACTAAGCTTTCTGAATGTAATTCTGTCTCCGTATTTATCAGCCAGCCTGTTCATCACAGTCCTCGCATCTGGTTTGTCCCCAGATATCTGTTCCATAATGTCATTAATCGAGTACTGGCCTTTATCCTCATTATCCAAATATTGGTAAATCTCATCCATGGCTTTTGAAACAAATTTTTCGAGCGGTCTACCTTTCTTTTGTCCAGTCGGTTTGAACAAAAAGAACTTCATGTAGCAGTCTTCATGGTATTTAGCATCAGCCGCATGTAAATCTCCCACAGTACTAATGCGCGTCAGAACTGTTTTCCCCCAATCATCATTTCTAGCAGTAGCGCGTCTTCTAATGGTTTCTTCTAAACCAAGTCCTCGCACATTGTACACTTTGCGGCGTTTGTCGATTTTTCTTTTTTGTTTCTGGTAGAAGGCTGCATCTATGTTTTCAGTACACAAGAAACATTTAGTCTTGAATTGAAATTCGGGTGTTGACGAACTCCTCAAGGACGTAGACGCACCTGAAACAAAGAAATAACGTCTGCCAATTTGTGTGGGCAATATAGCTTCCTCACTTATTGCAACACAAGTAGGGATACAAAAAAAAACGCTGCAAATTTTACACCGTGGTTTATTATTTTCTACTCCAGAGGCCAAATATGAATAGAATAAAAGATTTAAAAAAAATATTAAATTTGTTATAGTTTTGTGTTTTAAATTTAGAAGAAATTAATTCTGAGAGGATTATGGAAATAATAAACAAACAAAAATATATATCAGACGAACAGACTACACATCAATGAAATATAGTATACCTGAAGTAGATGGCTCTGGACATTTTGCTGCTCTGTTGAGATCACTAGGTCGCGTGTACCGTTTTCTGCACTCCACATGGACGACACCACCTTTCAATCTTCGGAACAAATCATGTCTTCCATCTCTTCGAGTAAGACTAGCACTTATCAATGTTTTCATCCCTTTATCACTCACTTGACTTGCACCTCCTTTAACTGTTGCATCACAAATTAAACACTTTTCACTCATTTTGAACGACCTGTATTGAAAATGTTGTAGAACACGATCATCACTTGGCGCAAACGCGTGAGAGACTGGCTGCTTACATATAAAAGGTTATGGTGACTTTCGAGAAAGAGGGAGGTTTCCTCTCCTGAGACAGACCACCTGCTTCGCCGACCAGTCGTCCGGAAACCCTAAACTAATATTCACTTTAGAAACATTGTTCGCTCTCGTCTACCGTTTCACGAGTCTGAAACTCGGTATGAAGTAGCGACAAACAATGCTTGTTTTATCCAGTGTTCCAGATAAACGGTTGACAAACTTGAATATACCATTTTGTAGGGAATTTCATCAGCTTCAATTTTGAAATATACATTATATGTACAGATATACATAATTTATTATTTATACGGGTTATAAATACTATACGTATTTAATTAAACAGCATACAAAGCGATTAAGAGAGTTACAGATCTTAGAAACGAAACTTGAGTGACGAGCATTTTACTAGCAAAATGTTGAAAAGTACCCCTAAACTTCAAAACGCTCTAACCATTTATCGGGTAAAGATAAATTAACATAATTCTATTCATTTTTGAAGAGAAATTTTTGCTCTACAACTTCCTCTCTAACGAATTTTCTGAGAAATGGAAGGGAAAAGAGTTAGAAGAGGAAGAGGAAGATTGACGGGATACCTGAACCGCTGCCACTTTTGACAAATTTTCATATTCAACTGCTCATATCTCGAAAACGGTAACACTTAGGTAGAAATATGGATATACCATTTAGAAGGGAAATTTTATCAGCTTTAGTTTTGAAAGGTATACAATTTTCTGTGTGACACACCGTTTTCGAGATAAACGCCGAAAACTGAAAAAGTGACCCCCTCCCACCCCCCGCGGCGCCTGAAATCGATGGGACTTTTTAGGCGTTGTTCAGAGGACGACCCCCTACACATTCCTGAAAAAATTGGAACCCCATGGTTTAATGGACGATTCGCCACCATTTTGAGCTAATTTGACTGGGCTAAAATTTCCGTACTTCTCAAGGTATTGCTTCCATTGCCCGAAATTTAAAATTGGGAGAAATTTGCAAGGATCCAATTACAAATTAAGTTTTGACTTAAATGAGAGTTTTTAGGTATCTAGGAAAAAATTGTAAAAATGGCTGTTGATGCTAATCTGAAGATTGAAACCAAAAGTAGGTTTTTGACTTAAAATTACCTACATTATCATTTGCTAATCTATAACATTTATAATCTAGATCATTTTCTTATTAGATACTAAGTAAATGCATAGTTTTAGTATCTAGTGCAAGTAAATTTTAAAACAAAAAAATTGAATTTAAAAAAATATTTATTGAAAAATTGGGTTGTTACGTCTTGTGTGCTGTTTTTAACTCTTTTTTTTATTATTATCACTCTGTCACTCCTTTTAATTTGAAATGGATCACTTTCTAACAAACTTATGGGTCTATAAAATATATATTTTGGGTAAATTTCTTAAATATCATTTTCTTTTGGCTAAACAAAAACGTCTTAAGTTTTCTTTTCAAAACTTGATGTGACATTTTTCTTCGGTAATTTTTAAAATTCTGCCGACATACCAGGTAATGTCATACTAGACGGCATAATAAATGGCATAATACATTTGTTCTTCTATTTGTAAATCAATTTCTTGTCACTGTCAGTTTCTTCGTTGGCATCAAGTTCATCATCTACTTCATCCTCCGTTTCATTGAATTCCAAATGAACTTCAGAACTTTCATCAGAATTTTCTTCTTCAGACATAATATGATAACATTGATAACACAGGCTGGAGTGATATGAGCCTGTAAAATATTTCCTTTGCGCCTTTCTCGCGGTCTTGCTTCGGTTTATATTTTTTTATGCTTGTTTCTGATTAGTCTTTTCTTAAAGTTTTCTCTTTGACCCATACATCCCCCTCACACGTAAGAGTCGGTCTGCTGACAATCTTCCTCTCTCCTCGTCAAATATTTATTTATTTATTTATTCAGTAGCAAACAGGCTAGAAGGTCAACACAAGGAAAATACAATAACAAGGAAAATATAATAACAGAATATTATAGACTACATCCTTATTCGAATACAAATATTTGCTCTTTCGCTAGTTTTTAAAAAACACAATGAATTGCACTCAAGGGAAATATGGTTATTGTTCCCTAATCTAGACAATCTCGCAATCGGAGAGAAATAACAATAAGACGTGGAGATGGCAAACTTTTGACAATTTCGAAGATTATATTGACTGGCGTTATATGTGAATAGCGATTTAAGGTGAGTACTAGATAATAGGTCGTTACTTATTTTATATAAAAAACAGGTGTCTACATATTCTCGGTTGGATTTTAAAGTACAAATCGATGGCTTAAGTGCAAAACGTCGTATCCCCAATAACCACAATTGTTCAGGGCACACAAAAAACCTTTTGGATTTAATAGGACTTTCTGTAAATCAGAATTTTATTATTTTATGTTTATGCTGAATCGTTTGTAACCTTTTCCAAAAACATATTTAATTTTAGTTTTATTTTTTCAAAAACTTAGTGGGTTACGACATATTGTACTCAATATGATTGTAGTATTCGACCTTTCACATAATACTTTCAAAACATAATTATAAGTATAAAAACGCAAACTTATCATTTATTATGAAAATATACGAAAATAAAGAGTACATTACTATAATAATTAACATTACTTTCAAATTAAAACGGAAAACATTATTTGTTTTTCTTTTTGGCACAGAAAGGAATATCGTCGTAAAACTTCTTCACTTCGGCTAGTAAGACTTGGGTCAGTTCCTGTAGATGATCATATTTTAGCTTAGTTATTGGAACCCTATGTTTATATAAAGGTTGTTTGGTGAAGCGTGCAGTTGAAATATTTGGCCTTTGTGGAAGTGGTGTATAACTTTCCTGCAGGTAGTCTGTGCTATAATAAATAATGCCATCTGATGCATACTGCAGACATTTCAGATGATTAACAGTAGGATCGCCCTTTTTTCTTCCAGGACGAATAGAGTGATATTTGAAACTGTCTTTGATATCAAAGTTGATAAAAAAATCGTGGGTAAGATAGCGAACTTCAAAAGAGGACGGGTTTTTCCTTGATTCCCTTATCAAAATTGGATACTGACTTGGAATATGAATTTCTTTCCCTTTTAACCGTCTTTCTATTAACGCATGAGCGTAATTGACTTCCATTTGTGTGTGACCTTTTTCCAAATATTTTTGGTAAATGGTCACACCATGTTCCACTGCAAAATTAAGAAGTGCGTTTGCTAGTATAACATTTCTATTTTGGTATCCACATCTATCCGAATAAAGTATGAAGGGTTTTTTCTCCATAAGGCAGAATTCCTCCAAGTGCTTTATTATACAGGTAGTGAATATCGATGCCTCAAGTTCACCTTCCGTTTCATTCCAACAGTAATTCACACAATGATGGTCGCTTAAATTATAAATAGAAAAAGTGAACTTGCAATTTGGATTTGAAATAAAGTTTGCTGGCATACAACATTGGACACAGCTTAACTGCCTGCACATCCATAGTAAATACATAACAGTCTCCTCTTGATGCAGCTTCTTTATCCTTTTTTTTCTGACTTCTAGCCTGTTCTTTTCTTTCTATGTGTTGTCTGTATTCTTCTTCAGAAATTTGTCCTACTTTGTAAGAACAACAAAGATCGCATTGATCCTTTTTTGGTTTGTGTATAGAAATATTCAGTTCTGTTAATGTTGTCATAAAGGCACAAATGGAAAGTGGTAAATCTTGCCGTGCCTCACAATGTTTTTTGTATAAATTGTAGACCTCTGTTTTATTTTTGAAAGATTCTTCAAAGTATAGTTTTGTAGTGTCCGCTCTGCAGTAATACGATGGTAATTTTGGGATTGCTTTTATAAATTCGATCATCAAGCCTTTTCGTTCGTTATCCTTTTGCTGTTTATTGGTACTTTGCTTTTTTACTTTTTTACATTTTGGCATTCCATGGATAGTTGTATTCGTCACCCAATCTCTGACTGATCTTTCTTTCATTCCTAGTGTACTAAGAAACATTTTTTTGCAGACTTTCAATTTCTCATTTCCTACTTGAAGATGGTAATAAAATGATCCTTTTCTTCTAGAATCAGTCTGCACATAGCTTCTTTTCTTCTCTTCATAATTTACAAGAGACCTTACGTAACTTTTTTTCTTCTCCCAGTTCAATTTCCAAAACCCATCAAATATTTCCTTTCTTACATCTTCACCTAGTTTGTTACAAGACCTCGCAAGCGAATTGCACTCACAAGCAGCTCCTAACTTCCTAGCAGCCCTCTTCACTTCATTGTCGTGCTCATCTTTCATAGTAGATATATATGCTTCACCCTCCATTCATGGCTTCTTATTTATTTGTCTTTTCCATGTCGATGTGTCTTGTTTCTTTTTTCTTTTAATCGATTTCTCCTTTACTATATTTTCATTTTCATTATTATCTGAATCTGTACCGCTCGTTTCTATTTCATCTGGCACATAGTCACTTTGGGTTTCAAAGTCAACTGCATCTTTATTGTCGTCACATTGTAGCTTTTCTGTTGCATCAGTTCCTTGCCCATTCATATAGTCGTCTTGTAACTCTTCGTCCTGAAATTAAAATAGCAGTTTGCGCAACGAGAGTGGATATGATGTCCATATCGCACGAGGATGAAGTTTGAGCACTGTGCCTCCGGCGTTGTGCTCAAACTTCATCCTCGTGCGATATGGGCATTCTACTAGAGTTGTACCGCAAATCTTTTCTAAGACCTATCAACGAAGAAAAGAAAAATAGGAGCGATGTATTTTTTAGAATTTTAATGAACGTCTTCTGAGTAAATTCGTATTTACTTTTGTATTTCTGGGGTAATAACGTGTTGTACGTTTCATTAGCTGCTGAACGAATATCTGGCTGAGTACCGTTAATCGATTCGTCACTAGAATTACTCATTTTTAACTATTTGTTTGACAGATTACGCTTACTGACACACAATTCAGCAGGGCGTGCCCATAACAAAACAAACAATAAATGAAAGTTGCCTAGGTAACCACGACTAACGTGGTTTGTGATTGCTGGATTTCATATCCGCACGTGTGTGGATATGAAATCATATTCGTTCAGTTAACTAAAATTGCCTACTTATCCATTCTGTGGATTGTGAAGAAAACAGAATAGTTACATGTGGGAGTAGACAAAAAGGTATTATCTAGTTTAACACTTTCACAATGATTGTCATTTACCTGCGCTATAGTATATTTCTCCACCTCATTTTTTCCTTTTTCGTTTTCTCGATCATCAGGTCTCCGAGTAATCTCCTCTACTATCATGTATTCTACTGAACTATTGGCTGTAAGGTTGATATCTTCAAACATTACAGGAATATCATCACACATGATAAGCTGCTCAATAGGTTCCTCGAAGCATAAAGGCTCAAAAGAAGTGGAAGATGGTTCATCCGACTTTGAGCGTTCCTGACCTTGAATATTATTTCTTATAGAATCTTGATTGTCATCAGGGGTGTTACTGTTTTTGTCCGAGTTAATAGCAGCGCAAAGAGCCATAATTTTAGCTACTCGCTGTGACATCCTAGAACAGGGGTCACCAATTAGTTTAATTTGGGGTCCGTTTAAAAAAATTATAAAATTGTCGCGGTCCGGGTAAGTATACGATGACTGACAGTCAAGCTTTAAATTAAAATATCAAACTATAACTAAAAAACTAAAACAAGTTAAATTAAATGTTTATTGAGTAATTGACAAAAAATGCGATATTATTTGAAATTTATTGAGAAAAATTAAATTTTTTGTTTAGAGCTAGCTGCCTGAAGTCGGGAATTAAGTCCTGGAGGTGGTCATCGGTGAGTCGAGATCGAAATTTATTTTTAATGAAGTTTAACTTGGAAAACACTGCTTCACATACAAATGTTGATTCAAACATTGTACAAAGATTTAAAGCTAAATTTCTGAATTTTGTGTATTTATTAAGACAAATTTTATCCAGAATTCTTGGCGAGGAACTTCGGTATTTTTATTTTCTTGAAAATATATCTTTTTCATCTGTAGAGCAGCTTGATTATTTCTGAAAACAATTGTAGCTTCACTGGTCCATACACCATTAGGCTGCAGAAAGTCGATTTCAGATCTTTTATGAAGGTTTTGTATTGGCTGACGTCAATCTTGTTGCAACTGCTCACTATTTTCAAATTAGAAAAGTGCAAGCTTTCATTATCAATATTGTTTTATACAAGAAGTTGTTTTTCGTGAAAAACTTCCCACTACTGAGAGAAGTTCCCACACAAGCTTTGATTTTCTTTGAAGGCCATTGGTATACTTGAAAATGTCCGATAAAAAACGATGGTAACCTTATTTTCTTTTTCGCTTAGAAAGAAATATCTTCAAATCTTCTTTGTAAAATGCAGCCTTTTCTTAACCACCTTACATTGTTGTGCAGCAGTAAATCGTCGCCTTGAGCGTTAATTTCTCCAAGAAATTATTGCAATTCAGGATGTTTCATCGAAGTCAAAAATTGACCATTTTGATCACTACTTGCATAGTACTCTGGAGATCGGGGTTGAGTTTGCGCAAAGCACAGTTTGATGTATGATGCAGCGGTAGTGGCAGTGTTCATTTGGAATCGGTACTCAACTGTTGAACTAGTCGTTTCCTGCTTCCAACCATCGCTGACGCACCGTCTGTGGTTTGTTAGAGCCAGGTAAAAATCCCGCGTTTCCATTGCGAATTCAGACCGCTCGTTCATGTAGAGCGCATTTCAAATCCTGTGCCTGCTTGGAACCGCTTCCCCGTGCTCCAATATAGTATATTTTTTATTCTACGGTGATCCGTAGCTTTGCCCAAAGATGCTGCTGGATTGCGGCGTTGGAATGAATCGGTTGTTTGAGTGGAAGAGAGAGCTCAAACGTAGTTTCTTCACACCCCTGCTGTTAGCCAGACAGTTGACCATATGTTCGTGCAGCTGTACATTTTAAGGACCGCATCAGCGTCCTGCCTGTGCGTCTGGACCCTTAATTTCGGTAACACGACTTCTTTTCTCGTAGTAGTTGACCTTACATAGCCAAGCGGAGTCGTTCTGTGCAAGCGGTCTCCGCGGCTCTGATTGTTGGAGCCCGCTGTGGAGAATTGGAGTTCTAGCTCTCGAGCAGTGCAGTGGTGTACCAAGCGTCGAAGACGTCGCATAATTCACCCATAGCCAAGGCATAACAGTCTGCAGCCATTACCTGCGTTTTAAATCACATTGATTTTCTTCCTCCAAAACGTGTGTATTTCTTTTGTTAGTAACTGCAGACACCGGGATACGCCGAATAGTCTCAATAACACCTTTTTGTTCTCAAACAAAACATTTGCTGTCTCGAGCATGAATTCTTTAGCTATGTCTGCATTCGTGAATGGTTTCATATGCTTAGCAAGAGTTCATGAAATGCGCAAAGAAGCCTCATCGCATTTCTCCTGTCTGTTCAGTCATTGAACGATTCCTCATGGAAGTAGGTAGCTAGTCCGTAAGGAGGTACGCGTCGCGTCACTTACAAGAGTCAACAACACTACTCGACCTCTACTGAAGTTCTTCGAATCAAGCGCGGCGGCGCGCAGCTTCTGGCGGCGGGGGAAGAGGCGAATCGCCCGACTGTCGCTTGATTCCGTGGCACAGAGCGCGGGAAAAATAAGATTATGAGGACGCATACATTTTGATTTTTTTTGCTTCGATTTTCCGGCATAAATAAAAAGAGTTTATGATTTTTACTGACTCGTTAGGATCCGCACAAAATGTGTCGGAGGTCCGCATCCGGACCGCGGTCCGCCATTTGGTGACCCCTGACCTAGAAGATCAAACTAATATAAATTTTCACTCGACCCGTATTAAAACGTGAATTTCCCCAATAACGTCGTGCGCATTTATTTACTGTGAAACGCAAAATTACATGCTTTTATAAAAAAGAGTATAGTTGAAACATTGGAACAGCGAGCTGTATATTTTTTTCAAAATATATTAGAAAGGCGAGAGAGTTTTAAAAATTTCATTAAAACATTTTAATAGATTTCAAGAAAGTGAAACACTCCTGGTTTGTAATTTAATAAGAATTACAAAATGGCGTAACCCTTAAATACAAATTATAAACAAGACAGATGCAGAATGTCGTCGTATCCCACTAAACACATTTTCTCGACTGTTTAACTTGTTACATAAAAAATTATAAATCTTTTATCGGAAACTAGACATGACAAACTATATTGTATAGTAAAATACTATAATTAACACAATTACTTACCTAATAATGTTATAAAACACTGCACTAAACTCAAATGCACTTGACTCTTGATGACACAATGACAAATTGTGGTTTACGACGTTTTGCATATCAAATAATGCATTCTGTTGATACGATATGTTTTAGCCTTGAAATGAATTTTTTGGCGGGCTGTGGCTTACGATGATTTGCCAGAATGTGCAGGTTACCCCAACGCTTCGATTGGCGTCAAAATCAAATTTTTGAATATTTGGTGGGTTACGACGTTTTGCACTTAAGCCATCGAAATGTTTGTTAGTCTAGAGATTTCGGCATAGTCGTGGGATAGTCTGGGGTTCTGCAGATTCACTTTGTATGACGCATATGATAAAAATTTGTGTTGTACTCTTTCCAAACGCTTTATGTGAACATCAAAATATGGAGACCAGATCGGGGACGTGTACATTAGTATCGGTAACACCAGGGACTTGTAGAGTGTCACAATCGTTTCAATATCTCTAAAATCTTCGGTGTTTCTTTTTAAGAACCCTAGTAATTTCACACTTCTGCTCATAACACTATCTAGGTGTGGTATGTAAGATAATTTGGAATCAAACATGACACCGAGATCCTTAATTGAGGTGACACGTTCTAATTGTATTCCATTGATACCGTAATTGAAATGGATCCTGGTGTCATTTGTTATCCCTGATAAGCACAAAAAGGGTGGTGGAATAATACTTACGTTAATGCTCAATGCAGCACTCAAAGCCCCCAATTGCCTCATTCAGCCAATGCCTAGATGAGTCACGATCAATCGCTAATTAAACTTAATAAAACGGCGCAAAACTGAAGTTAAACAATTAAGTGAAGGGGAGATAATTTCGTTTTATTCACTCGTAAAGCCGGGCACACACATAAAATACATATATGTAAAAGTTTAGGGCCGATGTAAATGCATATAAATGCCCCAAGGATCCTTGTGTACAGAATGGGGTGGCCAATTAAAACACCAAATCATAAAATAGGGGAAATTTGTAGAAGATCCCGAGGAGTGACGTTCTATAGCGCCCTACATAAAACAATTAAATTCTCATATCGTAGCTAAAGTGAAAGCTACGGTGAGGTGAAGCCTCATACTTTAAGATTAAAATTCGTGATACGAATGATGCGTCCAGACAATAATAAATATCTCGCGCTGGTATATCGTGCTAATCCCAATCTAGAAGCAAATTACTGACGGCAGTCCTTTATCGATGGAAACACATACACGGGTGCAGCAAGGTTCACTTGCTGGCCACCGGAAGCACAGTTAGTAGAACAGCAATGGTTACCTTGAGCTGGTTCGAGACCGTCTTAGCGTTGATACATCACAGGAACGGACTTCCGTGGACTTGATGGGATAGCCAGGGAGGTCGGTAGCTCGTCAGTTGAGCGCGCCGAGATAACGCTATCAAAAAGCGCACGAGGTGCGCATCGGGCCGCAAGCTGTGGTATCCGGAGCTTAATTGGGGCCCATAACGTGGTGGGGACTAAATTATTGAAGCAAACGTTAGCGGTTAGTCGAAAAGAGGCTGAAAACGGTCGTACTCACACTAAATTCCCCAAATGTCTTGCTCGGAAAGTTTTGGCTTCAACAAAAATCTGCCCCAGGCAGTATCTGTAGATTTATACTTAGATGAATGTCGAGACGCGCACAAATCCCCTAACCAAAGGGTAAGAAGTGTCTAGACATCAATAAACACCTTCTTCAAAATCGCGACCTCGAACAGCGCCAAAACTTCCAAGCACCCTTCCAAGGAAATTGGGTTCTGTGAGACAAGTAGACGCTGCACCATTTTTTTAATAGCTCTTGGAAACTGAATTTTCTAAATTTCTCCACTAACAATGGGATGTATACTTTGTCGAATGCCTTAGCAAAATCGGTGTAAATGATGTCTATTTGGTAGCCTTTTTCAAAGGATTCGAGCAATTTTTGGGTAATAATCATAAGATTAGTGACCGTTGATTTGCCATTTACAAAACCATGCTGCTGTTCGATTATAGCTGAATTAACGAAATACGATATTTTACCGGAAACAATAGATTCGAAAATTTTAGGAATCAGATTAAGGATCGAGATGGGCCTGTAATTCTTGGCTAAATTTTTGCTGCCCGACTTGTAAATGGGTGTTATAAAACTTTCCTTCCATATATCGGGGAAAACGCCTTCCCTTAGAGATCTCCTAAATAAATCACAAATTGGTTTGTACAGGACACCGGCACAGTTTTTCAATAGAATTACAGGCAGACCATCAGAACCCCGACTTTTCGATTCTTTAAGCAATAGTAAATTACGCAGAACTTCGTTGTACGTAATATCAATATCGTTCAGTATAAAGCGCGTTTTTTCGTCAACATTCAACTGGTCCTGATGATCAACCTGAGGTACATTGGTGTCGTATACGGATTTAAAGTAGTCTGCTAATAAGTTAACCATGTCATTTCCATCTTCTGCAGTTGTTCCATCATATGTAAGTGAATTTGGTAATCCATGACCTTTCTTTTTATTATTCGTAAAATTCCAAAACGATTTGGGATCAGATTTTATTCCGCCTTCTATTTTACACATATTTCTTATAACAGTCTCGTTGAAGCCTTTTTGATTTAGCTCTCAGAAGAGTAAAGTCGATTTTGTTTTGGGTACTTCTAAAGGTTTTATATGCTTTATGGGCTCTACTTTTAGCTTTAACAGTTTGTATCAATTCATTATTGTACCAAACAGGGTATTTTGATGATTTTATAGTTTTCTTAGGCACATGATTTTCAATAGTATTCCATACATATAAAAAATCCTGACTGATTCAACAAAGTTATTATCATCATCTATAAAATGCCATGAAATAGAGCTCAAGTTATCAAATATCGCGTCGTAATTGGCTTTGGAAAAATCATAAGTTTGAAAGTCGAAGGTCAGATATTTGAGATTATTCGGAATTGAAAATTCACAAACTAAAGGGGAATGATGATCATCAACTGGAATAAGAGGATCGAAAGAAAGACTTACGTTTGGCGACTTTATGTTTGAGAATATAAGATCTAAATATTCACCATTGGAGTTCGGGGTGTTATTGTATTTCATCAGATCAAAAAAATAAAACGAATCGGAGATAATGGTTGCTTTGTCGTAATTAGACTGTACTATGTGTGGTTTCGGAGACAAAAGTAGACCGTCTTGGCTATTTAGCCATTCCATACCAGGGAGGTTGTAGAATAATGATTTTATTTTTGCTATTCTCGATAAGTTTTAATCAAGACTCCATCTCTCCTCTCGTGCACACTATACTTGAGCCAAGTTACGAAGGCGAGCGATGTAAACAAAGATTCTGACAGTTCTCGGTGCACGCTAAACCAGTTTCACACCGTGCCCATTTTATGTAAACTTCCGTCGCATGTTGCCGTAAAAGAAATTACCGCACAAAAAACAACGCTCATTCCTCCTCTAGTGTAACAACGCGTTTAAACGGTGTTCAACTTTCTCTTCGAAACGGCCAACCACAGAACGCCTTTCTATCACGTTATATTCACCGACCACGTGCGTTTGTTTACTTGGCTGAAGTTTAGACAAATGATCTCTGCCTCTACGAAAAACATTGTAATTGGTCAAACCCAATTCGGCGTCCGCGAAGTCGTTGTTCAGCCAGGTCTCGGTCAGGATCAGGATGTCCGGGTTGTCCGATTGGTGTGCGAGGTCATTGAAGAGATGGAGTTTGGTACGAAGGCCTCTCACGTTTTGGTAGTAGATCCGAAGTACAGGTGTCGGTTGCTTTAGTTTTTTGATGTCGGTGGTGTGTCAACAATTTTCGGGAAGCCATGGATGTACTTGATGGTCCTATTGAGTGAAGGGTCAGCCTCGTTGAGACGGTCTACCTCGGACTTCAAGAGTTTAAGATGGTTTCGTTCTTGGGCAGTCCTGTCGGCCGAAAAGCGTTCGGCACCATTGTACAGATGTTTTTGCTTTTTCAGAATACGGAAAGATGATTTTCAGCGGACGTGGTTTAGCATTTGCTGCTGTTGCCTTTTTTCCAAGACGAAAGGACTTAACAATGGGGGAAGTGACATTAAAAGTTGGGAGTAAGTCCTCGACCCTCTTGTTGTCGTCAGCTTGGCGTTTGGCAGCATCTTTCTCCCGCGATTCTGGCATATTGTAAATGATTATTTTTTTATGTAGCGATCTCAACCAATCAGAAGGCTGGATTTAGTTAAGTTATCTATTTCGATTATATAAAATCGATTATACTAGAGTAACTTCACTAGGCAACGCAATACATAACTTTTGTCAACTTAATGTTGTTTTCATGGAGATGACTTTCCGCTGGTTAATACAAACAAATCGAGCTGCCAATAAAATATTTATTTGATCCTAATATTAAAATGTACTCAAAACATAATCTAATCGAATACAATGCGTAATCTAATCGAATACAATGCGTACTTCGAACAGGTTATACGTCTCAAACTTCCTGCACAGAATAATCCTCCCGCTGACGCGGTCGGACTATTTAACCTATCAAACTGACACTCTTTTATTATTGTGCAACAAGTTATCAACACATAACCCGATAATATCGAAGTACTTATAGTATTACTTCTGATTATATTGGAGTTTCTTCGAATCATTTGCTCGAAGGAACCCGGGAGCGCTTGTTGATCACCGGCGCGACGCGGTTCGGTTGTTTGCTGTGGAGATTCAATTTCCTGTTTGAGCGAAGCAAATTGGGCCTTCAACTGAAACATCGATGACTGAATTTCGGGAAGAATACTGAAGCCCTTTTCGCATACATCGCAAAAAAATTTCAGCTTTCTTGGGCCCCTGAGTTCCAGGCATCTCTGCTCCGTGGTGTTGACACCCGCACAAGCGTAGTGGCTGGGTCTCTTGTAGCTATCACAGGTAGCATACTTTTCTACGGTGATCTCCTTCACGCATGGTAATACTGATTGACAAATGTTCTATCTGCTAACAACAGTGCAGTCGGAGCTCTGCGTTTTCGACCGTAATATTGTTTCTTTGTAGGTTAATTCGTGCGTATATTTTCTGCTTTCTTTGTATAAATATTGTCCATACGTTCTGATAAGATTATCTGGGCTGGGCCAGGTTTATTCAGTTCAGTATTTCAATTTAATGGATCTAGGGCAATTCACCGAAAACAGTTTACCGAAAACATTTTACCGAAAACAGTTCACCGAAAAACAATTTACCGAAGGAACAATTCACCGAAAGAACAATTCACCTAAAATCCATTTTTCTAAGGTATGTTGTCGTTATTGTAGTCTCCAACAATTCTTGATATGTTTTCGACACACAAAAATTTAGAAACCTTATAAGGTCGTTAAAAACTAATCGTTCAAGTTAATGAGGGCCATTAGTAATTATCATTAACTCGTATTACTTTATATTATAACAAAAAAAAACTTTTAAACACGCCAGCATTTGCTGCAAGTCCTAAGCCTTGATAAAGTGTGAAGGGAAGTTTACACCAATATATGTTAGAAGGATATTCTTTACAAAAGTACCAAAATAATATATAACATATCTAAAATTTTAGGTATATTTATATAATATAAGGGATTTTAGGTGAACTGTTCTTTCGGTGAATTGTTCTTTCGGTAAATTGTTTTTCGGTGAACTGTTTTCGGTAAATTGTTTTCGGTGAACTGTTTTCGGTGAATTGCCCTTTCTCAGCCTCCACCTCTTATTCTATCATGCAGTACACACAATCTTCTGTTTCTGCTTCACTTTTGGTCACACTCAGTTTGATTAAATACAAAAATTTGCTAAATTTCTCGCACTTTTCAACTCAGCTGTTTACACACCGTTTTTTCTTTTCCATTAGTCAGGGTAATTTTTAAAAAAGTGGATGGGTTTTTCGAATTAATAATTGAGTAGTCTTTGAAGTCCAAATCCTCCAGGTCCAATAAATTTTCGACTTCCTTTGCACTTTCAACTAAACTTTCAGTGTCAGAAGCTACTTCATCGACGTATTCACTTTCTTTTTCTACCTCTTTACCACTTGCTTCACCATATGTCTCCGAATCATTTACCATTATTTCAGTGATGTCCACTTTTTCCGAATTGGAACATATTACCATTCCGAATTCATTAGCATCTTGAATTGCGTCTGATTTTGCTATTCGTAAAATTTCTGTGATGGTATCAGTGGGGGGATATTGGGCATTACAAAGAATGTCGCCTGTTCCGAGCTTTTGAGTTTTCTTCTGAAATACAATATTGTCAACGATAAAATAAATTCCATAGTCAATTTGATTCACGTTTTACATTTAATTTTTTAGACATTAAAAAATATTAGAACGGCATAATAGAATGCTTACCTAAATCAATACTAATTTCGTTGAGTACTTGAATTCTATTTAGTCTTCTTAAAATATCTCGAGGAGAACAATCCACGATGGTTGACTGTGTAGTCGTAATCGACCTTGTATGTCGGAAAGTTTCTTCGCAGGGTTGGCTTGAATACAGCCAAGGCAAAATGTCACAATTTTCTATAGTTTTTTCAATCAAGAGAAAAAGTGAGTGTCCATTTAATTCAATGTATGTGTACGCGTTAAGAGTTACATAACTTTTTTGCAAATTAAACTTATTCTCCAGTATCGTAAGAAAAATAGGATGCCATGCAGAATATATCCTTTCAGTAATTTCCAAAGTCTTATCCAAATATGCTTTTAAAATGCTTCTAACTAGTAGTAAGTATTGCTTTGTTGCATTCGCGTAGGGTTGCTCTTTTAATAAAGAGATTACATTTTCCGAGCTCAGGTTTCTTTCTAGTTCAGGGGGATTCGCTTCACGAAATCTTGCCGGTTCTGGCTGAGGTTCTGCAGGCGTGTTATTAATGTTGTACCTTCTCGCCCTTAGGTAAGGAAACCATTTTCCACTCCGTAATTCAACGCCCTTAATACATGGGGTTTCAGATGCTACGGCTTCGATTTTAATGGCGGAAATATCGTGTCGCTTCGTTAACAATTTTTTGGACTGTCGAGCCACGTCTGTCTTTTAAATTGCCAACAGCTTTTAAAACTCTATTGAGAATAAGGGGCTGGCCCTTACTTTTCCAAGGCATTTTAATGTGAACGTTACGGGGGCCCCTTCCTCTCCCCCTTCTAGCGATTGATTAATGCGAGACTGCCCCTGGTGAATTTTTGTTTCGTGCTTTATGTTATGTTATTATCTACTTCTGGGTCGATGTCGTGGGCTGGATTGCAACCGTAGTTTGCCCATCTCTGGTCTGAAGAGTTGATAAACAGTAGGGTTGACAGGGCATATCCTTGGCGCACCCCTCTGTTGACTTCAAAACTATCCGAGATGCTTTTCCCGGTCTGTATTCTTGCCACCGATTTTTCATAGTCATAGCCACTAATCTCACTAGTTTCTCAGGTGTATTGATCTTCTTTAAGTCTTGTATCATTTTCTTTCTGTCGATCTTACCAAATGCTACTTTAAAATCAATCAATAGGATGTGGATGTCTATGTTATATTCATAGCTCTTTTCTGTTATTTGCTTCATTATATACCGGGTGTCTTAAAATGAATTACATCTAGTATGCTTTGAATTTCCCATAATGCAATCTAAAATTTTACTTGAAATTGGCAATACTGTAAGTCTATGTCAAATTCGAGTTAATGAGGTTATGTTTTGCGTCAGTTTGTGTCAAAACTGACGCAAAATCTAACCTGCTAACCCCGAATTTCACATAGACTTACAGTCTTGCCAATTTTAAGTAAAGGTTTGGATTGCATTATGGGAAATTCAAAGCATACTAGATGTAATTCAAAGACACCCGGTATATTGCGTCTGTTGTTGATTTTCCCTTCCTAAAACCGTATTGATAATCTCCTATCGCGCTATCTGTAAATTGGGCAAGTCTTTCTCTAATGATTGTTGTCAGTACTTTATAAGCCACATTTAATAGAGTTATACGTACCTCTATAGTTTATACACTTTGACGTGTCTCCTTGTTTGGGTATTGGTATTATTATCCCTAGTTTCCATTCGTCGGGCATCTTTTCTTCTTTCCAAAGTCTTTTTATTAAATCGTGTATCTTTTCGTGTGCAGTTCTATCACCGTATTTTAATAACTCGCCACACATTTGATCACTGCCAGCTGTTTTCCTATTTTTTTGGCTTTTTACGCATTTCTCTACCTCATCAAAAATCAGTGCACTCTATTGCTTCCATTTTTTTACTGCTCGTTATTGTCCTTACATTGCTTTTTATTGCCGCCTATTTCCAAAAATATATACACCTATTTCCGAGTGTGATAGACCCCTTGCCAAACTCTTAAACAGGATGCAGTGGCTGTTGCAACGCCCTGTTCATTTTCTACATTCTTGAGACTGTTTTCATGTAGTATCTCAACTTCCTTACGTAATAGCGTTTGAACTTTATTACTATCAAACCCTGTATCTTTAAACAAACTTAACCATTTAAGTTTAAACATTGGGCAAGTCACACTCGCTACTATTGTACTATAAGCATCCTCAGACAACTCAAAATAAGATTTAAATCTTTGTACGGACGTGATGCAAGTTTGTACGGACGTGATGCAAGTTTGTAAAATGGGTTCCATGTATTGAAAATTGCTTGATTTAACGTTTTCTAACTTAATTTTTAGACTACCCAATGTTGGTAAAACAATTCCAAAAAATATCTTATCTTCCCCTTGTAAAATGTCTAGTGCCATGGCTATCGGTTTTTAATACCTGGCAATATTCTTGCAGGTAGGTTACCTCGGTGTTACTTAAATTTTGTGCTTTTATACCTAATTTCTCAAATAAATGTGGCAACTTTTCGTTTTCTTTTAAAATTTTGAGATATAGCATCGAAATAGGAAATCCATCTAGTAATTCCAGGATAGCTCAAAGTGTGCCCTAAAATGTTTTTCATAATCTCTGCAGACTTTGGTTTACCCGCCTTTTTCCAAAGCGCAGAACATTTATTCATTATTGCTGTATTCCGACTTCCCAAGCCATGATTTTGGTTTATGGTTTTTAAAATGTCCGTTGTTGCAATTAAGCGCAACGTGTGACTTATAAACTTTAGATGATTTGGTAAGTGAATTTTATTTTCAGTTTCATCTAAATTTACAGGAAGGAAAAGATCTTCAGCTTCAGCATTCATATTATCGTTACTTTCATCAGTTTCACCATCAGATATATCATTTGGATATTGCTCATTAAATTATAATTCACCAGTGTTAGTGTTACTACCAAATTCTTTGAATGCCTTGATAAAATTTGACCCATTATCTGTCACAGTAGCAACCACCTTGGTCGTATTTAAATAACAAAATTCATTAATTTCTTCTAGAAGTTCTGCTATCTTGTTATCAGTGACGCAGCGAGGAAGTCGCGGGCCCATGTTTAAACATTGTATTGCCCCCCCCCCCCCCCCCCCCGCCAACATAAAATTATTAATTATTCATATAAAATAAAACACTTCTTTCGAAAGAAACTTATTATATTACATATACGTATTTCTAAAAAAAAAAAAAACAAAATTGATAAATTCTAACATAAAACATAAATAAACATATGTATGTATGTATGTATAATGTGTAATCCCATTTACCTTGCGGTGTAGAGGCTGGTGTTTTATGCGCGGGCATCTGGCGGTACAATGCTCAACTTTTCCCGGATTTGGGATACAGAGTTGGAGCGCGCCTTTGGTGCTTGCGCAGCAACCATGTTGGTCTTGAAATAAACATATATAAAAACAAAAATATTAAAATATAATAAATGCAACAGATATAGGTAATTAATTATAAAAATTGCTTCTTTCTCACTTTTTCAGAAGCGAACTGTTTAATTAGTTCTGTAACGTCCAAACGTTGTGGACAACACGGCCAACGAAGACAGCCTTGTGTGACTCATGCGGTTTCTTAAATATTTTTTTTATTATTTTCAATTTAGAAAACGATCTCTGTGCTGACGCAACGGTTACTGGTATAGTCAAAAACAAAAAACACGCTGTAAGGATGTCGGCAAAACTTGAACTTGACGAGGAATTTTTCACAGATATAAATTTTGTTAAACTAAGAACGTCACCAATTTGTTGTTATATATCTTCTTTAACGTGACACGTCAAAATAGCCCCGTAAAAACAGCGCCGTCATAATAGCCCCAACAAAAGGGCTCACACACAAAATAGCCCAGTCCGAAATAGCCCCGTCAAAATAGCCATGCCAAAACATCCCTAGCGAAAATCACAATATGTGTAAACACAAGACGTGACCAAAGTTACACTTTGTTTATTTATACATACTTATACACATTGTATATAACTAATACCGGCTGGTGATTGGGCGACGCTGCGTGAGGATTTCAGTGAAAATCGTATGACACCCATTAATGACCAATAGAAAAATCAGTTCACGAGCCGTAACCAAGACAACAACAAAATTTCTTGGAAATTTTTTGTAGGTAGACCATCCTAACTGAGGGTTTGTGTCGTTACGATTTTCTTACCGAATCTGCATTCGACCATTAATTCATATTCGGAAATTATTTTTCGTGCATTCCAACAACGTTCTAATTTGCCATCGCGTCCCGCTCGGGCAAATGAATACGTCTTTGTTGGAACGCACTCAAAAAAATTTCCGGAAAGAATTAATGCTCTTATGAGATTATATGTGAAAATCGTACGACACTCATTAATGATCAATAGAAAAATTAGTTCGCGAGCCGTAACTAAGACAACAACAAAATTTCTTGGAAATTTTTTGTAGGTAGACCATCCTAACTGAGGGTTTGTGTCGTTACGATTTTCTTACCGCATCTGCATTCGAGTATTAATTCATATCCGGAAATTATTTTTCGTGCAAAATTTCCGGAAAGAATTAATGCTCTTATGAGATTATCAGTCAGTCTTATAAAGGCCAGTAATCTGAGGTTAACTTTAATTTGTTGTTAAAATAAACAAAAACGCATCAAAATTTGTTTACCAATGTATAAATGTCATAAGCACTAACGTTTTTATGCGCTTTTGTTTGTTTTAACAACGAATTAAAGTTAACCTCAGATTAGTGGCCTTATAAGATCGGCCCATGTGATAAATTCTTAATATTCAGTTAGTTGCTTCCTGTATTACTTTAAAACGAAAGAATACTTAATTTTTTTAAACTATACTGCATCTGTAGATACTATTGTTTAAAATTTTCCACTTTCCGGTACTGAAAAGTGAAAAAAAGCTTTTTACAAAAATTATAAAAAAGAAATACGCACTATTTACTATTTTATTATAGAAAATACATGTAACAACATAAAAAGATCAGTATATTAACAGTAATATTACAACAACAAAAATAACATTTTTAATTTTACCATTCTAAATTTCTAAATTATATGAGACATTACGTAGATAATCAAGGGTAATACCACAAGTAGTGGATATATTTTTGACAAATATTTTGCCGTTTCCATGTAAATTATTGCGTTTAAATTTCACGAAACAAAATCACATCAAAAATGTCACGAGCCGAAGGCGAGTGACATTTAAATGTGATTTTGTTGAGTGAAATTTGCAATCATTTCTATGGAAATGGCAAAATATTTAAAAAAAATATATCCACTTCGAGTGGTATTTGGGACGACTATTTAACAATATTAACTTTATTGAAAAATATTCCAACAATTAATGTAATTATTCATTCTCAATCAAATTCAGCAGAATACTTCCAAAATACAGCATTTTAAAATTTTTAAAGCCACACAGTTTGTTGGGGTTTAGTGTTACGTAACCTAGCGATATCACTAAGGACAGAACATCGTTGCTAAGCGATACTTCGCCACAAGGCTATTTAGTCTTTGAGTATGTACATTGTTTTGTGAATATTTTGCATGGTGCCCAATATTCAGTGATATACTGCTGTTATTGGTTGAAAAAAGCAAATGTCTGCAATATGATTGGCTTATATGTTATGGTGTTGAATAGTCAATAACATTTAAATTATCATAATTCTGTACAACCATTTCTAATCTGCGATTAAGTTGGACATATTTTTGTCTAGCGCCCTGCTGTCAGTCTCCAGCAGCAAAGCGCGTCAAATGTATTTCCACTTGATTTTGCTCTGTGCGAAAATGATCGATAAGTTTGTAGATTGACGGATGCATACAATCTACAGTTTGTTGAAATGCTCGATGCCAGCCTTCTACCGAATTGATGCTACGAGGAAGACCATTAACAACATGATCGTAAACATTCCAGACTTGAATGCCAAATCGAGGCTCTGTTCTGCGATGACGTCTTTGGCGTCCTATATAGGTATCTTCAAGTAATCTATCAAGGCATCCATTTCATTAGGGCAGCTCTCTATCAAACTTTCAAAAGCATTTACTACATCATTAACTGGTACAAAGCTCAAAGCCAACAACATTTTTGTATGCATACGTATATTTTCATTATCACGGTACTCTCCAGTCAATCCAAGTTCTTGCACCTTTCTCCACAAAGATTGTCCTAAATGAAACAAACATCCCGCAACTTGTGCACCCTCAAATACTCGCACCACGGCATTTTGAATTGCCTTTTCGAAGTCTGTTAACACACTTAGAGGGTCCAACGTTACTTTCAACTGCTTAATTTTTTCGAAAAGTCGTACATACGACTCCTCAAGTTTATCTTGCAGAAGGACGTATATTAATGGAATACACCGTTTTTCTACCAACGCGTGGATGGTAAATACTTGGAAAAACAGCTCCGGTGCAACTTTAAACGTTCCGTCTACGAACCAGTGTCGATGCTATTCTAGCACGGTCAAGTTTGCTTCAGTTCCAAACATTAATAAACGATTCGCATCATCGGCACCAGAATCCCACATCAAAAAGTTCGCATTTCTTGATGTAACTTGCAAGGCAGCAGGAATAGCAACATCCCCAATTTCTAAAGAAATCCAGACATCCAAGAAACCTCGATTGAAACATTGGTCTTTTTGGGTCTGTTCTTTGAGCGAAACCAAGACCAGTATCTCCGGAACAAATCACCTCGGAGCCGACATCTAAAGGCTCATATTCAATAATGTCATCTATGTCTTCATCTAGGTCTTCATCCTGAATGCTTTTTCGTTTTATATCGTGATCCTGAGGGGTGTCCATTATTTCCTGCCAAATTTTCTCTCCCACTGTCATCTCTCTCTCTTTTTTGCTGCAGTTACAGACGTGAACGTCGTCTGGAAAGACTCCCAAGTGTTGCTTCACTATAAGCCCAAGTGTAAAGACAAAGCTGAGACTCAGGCACACAATAACAAATGAGTATATACAAAAGGGAGGTCTCCAGACAAGTCTGCAAAGCCACATAACATTTGATGATGGAATAGGCCGGGTTCTATGAGAGGGAGTTGGAAGGACTTCAACATAAGTTGGGGGTAAGGCGGTTGTTATATTCTCGATCGGTGACAAAGGCTCTGTCTGGATTTCTCTCGTGTACCTTGTGGGTGAGGGTTGCATATACGTATTGTTGTCCATTGCTGTATAAAGGGACTGTGCCATCAACTTTATGAATGAACTATAGCTTTGAAAGATACCTATTTTTGTCTGTTGAGTTCTTTTTCGAATTCGTTCAATGGCTCTTTGGGATGCTCTGTAAGATGGCAAGAACATCGATGCTTCAAACCCCGTTGGTACAGTGTTGAATTATTTGCCTCGGCTTTTCAACGCCGGATTCTGCACGACTTCTTATGGCGGAAACACACTGCACTGCTTCCTTTTTTGCTGGATCCGGTGCGCGATTGTGTTCGCTGACAACAGTTACATTATCTTCTAACGCTTTCACACGTCCACGACAAACTAGCTGAGTGCATCTCCAGGAAACAGTATTATCAGTGTTTTTTCTTGCTACTCGATACCGATAACCTTCCATTAGTGGCAGCTCCTTCCCTTTCTGCGACACTATTTTCTCCATCTGTAGATTTAAGGGGCAGCTAAATTTATTGAAATTAACAAGACAACGTAAGGCTTATCGCCTTTTCTTCTCGCACTTCGGGCTATTGTTTTCCAGTCTGCCGGCCAATTTATTTTCCCCACTCTATGCTGCTCAGTGGTTATAGCTGAGTGGATGGAGTCACACTGCATTTCGCTATGACCAACCACCAAGAACTTTAAATCTATGGTATGCAAATGTGGCAGCTCCTGTACTGCAGCCAAACACATTGCTGCCACAAATTTATTTAAATTTTGTCCGCCGCATCGATCGCTGAAACATGAAATGTGGCTAATTTCTGGAGAAAGTGATTGAAAATATTTGTATAAACAGGTTCCTATTTCACAACTTCCTCTTTTGCCATTAACCTCCGTCCACATAAAACAATCTCCTTGTTTTGAAGCAGCATTGTAAATTGTAAAATTAAAAGACTTAAACCGTTGCTTGTAAAAGAGTGCATTATTTGTAGGGTCTGTTGGTGCCAATAGAACTTGCTGTAGGTCAAAATTGCAACTTACAAAATTTTGATTTTCTTGCGCACGTTCCCTATCATTTCTCATCTCTTGTCTAGCTTCATCTTTTGCCACAAGATGAGATTGAGAAGTTGTTTCAAATCCTTCTATGTTGGCACCAGAGGTTTTGTAATTCATACAAATTCGACATTGGTCCTTTTTGGGACGATGGAATCCAAGGTTGTATTGTTCACTAAAAATTTTTCGGTATGCAGACGGTATTGCCACATCCAAATTATGTTCTTGTCGCGATTGTTTGTACATTTCGTACATTAGATTGATGTTAAGTGAAGGGTCGAGATATTTACGTTTTGAGTCAAATCGGCAATAATGTGATTCAACAGCCGGAAACCTTTCAATGTGATTTCGCACACTACTGACGATTTCATGAGTTGTTGGTTTTTTTATATGTCGACCTCTTTTATCAGGTTCGCTTGTATTTTCTTTGCTTCTTTTGGTCATGGCAATGTCAACAACACCCTTACGAATGCCTAGCGTGTTTAAAAACATAGTCTTGCAAATCTTAACTTTTTCGTTTGTTTCTTTTGGCAAATAAAAAAAATAGTGAAGTTACGTCTTGATGCTTGTTTAGTAGCATATTTCTTTTCAATTTTTTTGTGTTTCTATGAACAAAGTCTCGTTTTCGCTCGTAAGTTTCTAAATCATAGTACCTTCTAAAAATAGAAAGTCTCTCTTCATAAGAAAATTTTTGATAACACTTCTTTCGACATGTTAATGTACACGGATCGCGCATGCATGCTCCAGGAACAAATTTTTTTCTAGAGGAAATATACGCTTCCCCATGTTGTCTCTTGGTTTTTGAAATATTTCTCTTCCATTTTTCAGGCTGTCTTAGTCGCTTTCTCGGTTTGTTGGTTCTTGTAGGAGTCTCTTCCATTCCATCTAACACTAGTTGAGGATCCAATACTTCATTATCTTGTGTTTCTTCTACTAAGCATTCTGATTCTATGGTTTCATTTTGCACTTGCATTTCTGGCGATTTGGCAGAGGTTTTACTACCTTTATTTGAATCTTCATCGGTGTCATCACTTTCGGAAGAAGGAGAATATTCTTAGAAAGCAGGAGAAAACGGCTCAGCATCTGATTCATTTTCAACACACAGACCTAGACCCGATGTGCCAGGCATTGCAGTGTCCGCATCTGAAAAAAAGTTAAAAGTCTTTTGATGTACTACTAGTTAACTTAATTCGTCACCTCAATACAACAACTAGATAACTCGAATTTACATGTTTGGAGATATAGCATAAAACTACAGTGCTATAGTATTTGTACTGCAACAACTATACAACTCAAAATACCTAGATTTAGCAGCAAGAAATTTCGCTTATTTAAGAGATACCTATATTGAAACATTGTGACAGCGCCCAATTGGAATGTCGTACGACTTATCCAGTTGTTGTGTTAGACAGAGCTGACTTAGAGAGTTACTACGCAGTATGTAACTCGATTACCTTAAAAATCAAGTTACCTAGTTGTAGTATTAAGCCCACGATATTATTATTTCTTGCGGAACGGGGCTGTTGATTTTTATATCTTTATTTTAAGGTGCAATTTCTAATAACGAAAGCGATTATTCTTAACAATTCTCCTGAGAATCTGTTAACTAATGAATCGAATTCTGTTATTAGTTGTCTTAAGTCTAAATATTGATTTTTATAAACAAATTTATCTTATGCTACAAAATGAGCTACGGTTAGTTTATTTAAGCATAAAGCGTAAATTTATAACTCTTAAAAGCGGTTCCAAGATTAAAATTCGCTTACATTGAAAACTTGATGTGTGCGAGTTTCATGGTTATCGCAATGCGGCAACGGATGTCCCAGCGATGCTTGTCTGGTGTGTTGTCCTAGTTGAACCTGCGGCGTCGGCTTCTCGATTTTCAGAGGGCCGCCCTAGTGGTCCTGAATGTGAATATCTGGTATAGGTAGGCGTACTCTATGTTCGAAGGGCCTTCCAGATTTCTTGGGGGTCTCCTTCAGCGATGCTGTCCTCCAGAGCCCGGGTGGCGATACCTGGCCAACTTGCTCGATGTTGGGGGGTTGTCCTGGGGGCTGCTACGGTCTCCTTCCGCGATGCTGTCTTCCGGAGTCCGGGGTGCTGTCTACTTGGCTGCCTTGATGTTAGAGGCCCGTGGAATTTGGGATGCGGGTGTTTCCGATAAAGTGTTAATACACAAGTACAAGCGATTTTTGTCTTGACTTTCGAAAATACGCAAGACTGCGCCAGTGACGTGTTGTAGGCAAAAAGATAAGTTTTAAAAAATATTTATTTAACCTACATACACGGAATTACAAGATCACTATTACTTAAGCCAGGGCTGTCCAACTTCAAGGGGCCCAAGGGCCACGTAAAAAATTTGTAGGTTATGAGGGCCGCATCGTAAAATGTGTCGTATGCGACTTTGTGAGTGATTTGTAATATCTAGTAATAACTATAAAATGTGTATATTTGAATACTAATTTTTATTTATTCAAGAAGCTTAGGAGGTTATATTACAAAAAGCATTGAAACATAAAAGAGATATACAGAGTGTTCACCATGTGTTTTAGAGGTGATTCTAAACAAAATTAATGTAAATTTAAGTATAGAGATAAGTAAGCTAGATAACATGACATTTGTTGATAACTGAAAAATGTTAAAGTAATCATTAATTAATAACAATTAACAACTACACGAACTAAACACTACTAAAAACAATCAAAAACAGGTGTCTAATCGCTACAGCACCATTTTATATTATTTTCAATTATTTATAATGTACGTGTATATTGCAGATTCATGTTTTCTGAATTTATAGTATCCATAGATCCGCGGGCCACGTGTTGGACAGCCCTGACTTAAGCGATGTTTGTCTTAAGCTAGCGAAAAAGCAACTGATTATTTCCCAGTCACATAAGGGCGAGCAAAAACTGCTAATTACACGTAACATGCGATAAGGCTGCAAGAAGCGCTTATCTTATCAGTGGATTGCATATTCTACACGTGTAACTTAGTTGACGCGTTTTTATTATTAGGTATTACTGGCTTGACACTGAACCACTCGCGTATTACGTTATTTTTAATACAGTCTCTCCTGCTGCAGCTCTGAGGTATCGCATTTCACTAGCTTGCATTCTAGTTTTGTCTCTGTCGCAGATAAACCAGGTTTCACATCCATACATTAAAGTGGGGACATATACACTTTTGAATTTTGGCCTTTGTGTTGCTGCTTATTTCTTTCTTTCTGATGAACACACTGTTTAGAGCGTAGTATAATTTTGTAGCATTGCGATGGTTAAAGTGCGAAACCTCGTAAGTCCAAATTATACCATTTTTGTTTTATTGCAGCAAGCGTTTACAAATATCGATATACATACAAAAAAGTGTGTTTATCGCCATCTGTTAGTGTCACGTAAAAGTAATACTAATAAATAATTAAAAGGCAGGACCTAGTAACTCGACTTACGTGTTTTTGATGTATATTTTTAAACTTCAGTTCTCTCGCAGAAAGTTACCTACGAGCACTTGCGAGGTTTTGACTGTTCGAGTGACTTGTGTACGAGTTTGCAAACCACTGTTCTTGAATACTCTTTCTGTGTGAGAGTGGTGTATTTACAAATGGACACAAGAAAAAAAAAGCGAATGGTGTTCCGTCTAGACAACATAATACAACCGTTACTGACTTTTTAATAAGTTGCCAAAAATGGAAAGTCATTATAGCCGTGCTCACACAGTTAAATTATCAACGAGTTATATCGATTTTCTGTAAGAAATTGTGACGAGGAGGGAAACCACATTTAAGTCACACTAGTTTTAGAAAGGAATTTGATCAATTGAACTTGGGTTATTTAGTCCAAATTGAGTTTTTTTATAATTGCAATTTTTCGAATAAAACACTATACTTCCTCTGTAAGTTTAAGACTTTACAGTTACTTGTTTATTTGTAGCAGAAAAGATCAGTGCGACACATGCACTGCTTTACGAGCTGGTAACGTTCCAACGGAACATTATACTCTCCATCAACAAAGAAAAGTGGCCGCTCGCGACCAGAAAGAAAAGGAAAAGTAGGATGCTCTGAATAACCCATCCAAAATTCTGTTTACAATGGACCTTCAGGCTGTACTTATATGTCCAAGAGTTGAAGTTTCAATGGCTTACTTCAAAATGAAATTAATTGTACATAATTTCGCGTTTTTCAACTTATGTACCAAGAAAGGGGATTGTTACATGTGGCACGAAGGAGCCGGAAATGTCACTGCTAATAAATGTATCACCAGTATTCTAAACCAAATTAAAAAATATAAATCACCCATAACAAATTAAGTTTCATCTTCAGTGATGGTTGTTGCTATCAGCCGTCTCTTGCTAAGACTGAAAATACTGAAATTTCTCAATATTATTTAGAAAAGAGTCACACTCAGATGGAGTGTGACTCCATGCATGCATACATAGAACGTATACTTAAACGAAGCGAAATTTCCGTTCCTGGTTGCTATGCTGAACTTCTCGAAAATGCAAAGTTGCAAACCCCCTATGATGTTCATTACTTAAATTGTAAATATTTTAAAAATTATTCCAGTTTACAAAATTATTCTCTAATACGTCCTGGTAGTCGAACTGGCGATCCTAAAGTTACAGATTTAAGCTCTTTAGCATACCGTAAAACTGGAATAATTGAATATAAGGTCAACTACGAAGATAATTGGGCTGAACCTCCAAGGCGTAAATTAAGGGCACAAAATACTGGCAGTTCAGATGAAGTAATCTCCCAACTTTATGTTTCACCACCTAAAATAAAGATTGATAAATTCAACCGTATACAAGATTCGAAACAGTTTCTTCTTGAAGACTTTGAAGACATCGTTGAGAAGATTTTTCGTTGTTTTTTCAACTGTTTTCCCGTACTTGAAATGTAGGGATCATATGTGATCATCTTGTGTTGAAAAACATCTTCCAATGTTTTCCTCTGTCGAACATTTTCGCAATAAATTTTCTCTATATTTTTTTATATCCTTGTTTCTCGCTTCCGGAGCATCATCCGACAACTGCCCAATCGGAAGTGGTCAATCGACAATTTTAGCTCCGTGAATCAAAATCTTATGGATCGAAGTTGGCATACAATACCAGGAATTAAAGTAAACGAACATTCCTGCGGTCTCGAAGCAAAAATGTTGAAATACTTCGACATTAACAGCGAATGCACTTAACAAATCTTGCAATATTGTGTGAAATTTATTAATCAAAGTTTCATCTACTCCCAGAATCCTAGCAGACACGGGCGAGTTTTCAAAGAACCTCCTAACCATATTTCCGTCATTGCTGGTTTTGGGCAGTCGATGTTCAAGTGCATTTCGCTCTTAAAGGCATTTTGAATAGTACATTTACGCTGCTTTATAGTATCTCTGTCTGTGTCACCACGCGCTTGCCACTTATGGATACCTACTTTGTATTAGATGTGCAGAAAGCATTCAAAACGTCGGATCCACGCATGCAAGGTCGATAAGCCGTATTGCAAACCACTAGGATCGATTTCTCGTTTCTTCATTTTTTGAATGTCATTAAACTCCTTTGACGTCGCTTTGTACAAGTGGCAACACATTGCAGACTTCGTCTCTGTTACAGCATTTGCTACTTTGCCATCTATCATCGTAAAATGCATTTTATATTTAACTACAACTTCCTTTCCATCTGTAATAGTTTTGTAAGGGACCAAAGGGTCAATTTGACTTGTTATATAACGCTCTTCGTTACGAGTAGACTCTTATGTTTTCGTGCAAAAATTGTAGTTTTATTGAGCGACAAAAACGAGTTGACGAAGGACGGGGATTCTCCCATACTACTATTTCTTTTGTATTTCATTATTTATACCAAGAATTTGTAAAGGAACAAGTGAAGTTAGAAAAATATTTGTATCTGAACTTTTCTCGTCACTAAACTTCTGTTTGTATTGACCTGAACTTCCATCACAACCCCATTTTATAATGCATCGAAGATCAGAAGTCAATTGTGGATGATAGCATTATAGCTCTATCAACCAAGTTATTTATGAAGCCTTTTTTATATGTAATTGTAGTAATAGAATTAAAGTTTAAGTATCTGCCAGATTTAATTGGTTTTCTATACCAATTTGTATCACTATGGTGCCATTTTGATTTCTAAATAATGTGAGGTCTAAAAAATTAATTGAATTTTGGTTATTTTCTTTTTTCAATGTAAATTTTAATCTTAAATGTATGTTATCAAATGTATCAAAAATGAAATCAATATTATTAGATTCAGCAGCAATAATGATATCATCAACATATCTTTGATAGAAAGCGATATTGTTGAGATTACTTAATAGTATATTATACATCAAGGTAGCGAAGCGCAGTATTATAACCTGAGCGTGGTGTTAGGATTTTTAAAACTATATAGACTGAAGAAGGCACTAGGTGCTGAAATATATTTCTACGATTTTACACTTTTAACCTATTCTTTAATCTCAAGATGGATTTCTTCGACAAATAGCTGCAAATATCCTTAACAGTTGAACATCTGCATCAGTGTCTGTGTTCTCTTGAAGCTTGCGCTTGGAAGAATCTTCTTTTATAATGCTTTTATATCTTAGATATTCTTCATACCCCGAAACTTACTTACGTTTTCTCTGCAAGTGTTTTAAAAAATTTGCTGAAGACTTCGAAGTTTTTGAAGACACGGACTCCGTGCTTTCAAGCGGACTGGGAAATTGAAAAATAAGTTTTCAAAGTAAGCTACTTTGAAGGTTGAATAGTACTGCTACTTGGATGGTAGTTAGGATCCTTTATATCGTCATCAACATCACTAAGGTGAGAAATCTCTTCTTCGGAAGCATGATTTACACTTTTGGTGTCTGAATTCAAACTTTGGTTCATCTGAAAAAAATATCATATCTTATCTTAATTTCTAATCCTTTACTTCAAACGAGAAAAAAAGACAAGTTTAGCAGTTCTTCGATATTATGCATATTTTTTGAGATATAATTTTTAATTGAAAAACAGGACTTTACTTAAATTATTATATACCTGAACTTTTACTGAGTGTCGTCTCACGTAAAAAACGTTTGGTTGAAATTGCCCTACTAATCTTACTAGACATACCTACCTAAGAGTCTTAATTCACAAAATTAGATTTGTAGTATACAGAGTGGCACAAAATTTATAAAATGTTTGTAATATGTGCTATTCATATAAAATTCGTTTTTTTTTTAATGTTTATTTAACAGCAATCAGAATAATACATTCTATGAGCTATTGTGCTGGATAGAGGAACAATTGAATATATATCCCTCAAAGGGCCTGGTGGGTCATCCCCAATGGGAGGGCCTCGTCTTCACTTCAGGTCAAGTCTGCTGGCCATTTTCTTTTGAGTCTTCTGTTGGGTCTGTCTTGCACAAGTGGTTGTAATGTGGTATTGTGATGGTTTTCAAGGTTCTGTTGGTGTTTCTGGCTTCGTTGTTGAATTATTTCTTTAACTGTTGGGATATGGAGATCTTGATGGAGCATGTGATTGGAGATGTACCATGGTGCATCGGTTATGGCCCTGAGAATCTTTGACTGTGCTCGTTGAATTATTTTTATGTTTGTATTGCTAGCACAGCCCCACAGCTCGATGCCATAGGTCCATATTGGAACAATTATTGTTTTATAGATTAGTATCTTATTTTCTAGTGACATTTTAGATTTTCTGCCAATCAACCAATAAAGTTCTTTCATTTCTCCAGTTCAATTTTGAATCGAGGTGCATTCCTAGATATTTGGCACTTGTTGTTGTAGGTATTACTATGTTGTTTATAATCACTGGGGGGCAGGTTTCTTTTTTAATTGTAAAAGTTATATGCTGTGACTTGTTCTCATTGATTTTTATATTCCATCTTTTAAGCCAGTTTTCTATGTGGAAGAGATGGTCCTGAAGGTTTGCAGATGCTGTTGCAGGGTCTTTGTGAACAGCTAATATGATGGTATCATCGGCAAATGTACCAGTTGTGGTGGCGTCTGATGTTGGTAGATCCGAAGTATACATTAAATATAGGAGTGGGCCTAGCACACTTCCTTGTGGGACTCCGGATTTTATAGGTTGGAGGTGAGAAACTGCATCAATAATTTTTACTCTAAAGAATCTATCCGTTAAGTAAGATTTTAGCAGGTGATAAAAGGATTCTGGTAGTGATTGTTTAAGTTTGTGGCATAGGCCTTCGTGCCACACCTTATCGAAAGCTTGTCTCACATCTAGTAGAACTGCAGAGCAGTACTTGCTATCCTCTATCGCTTCATTGATTACATGAGCTATTCGATGACACTGCTGTATTGTAGAGTGGCCATGGCGAAACCCAAATTGATGATCAGGAATGGTTTTAATGATGGGAATGATACGTTTTAGTATTAGTCTCTCAAATAGTTTTGATAAGGAGGACAGTAAGCTTATTGGTCTATATGAAGATACTTATGTTAGCGGCTTTCCAGGTTTTGGTATGAGGATTATTTCAGATATCTTCAAACAGTTAGGCCAGTATTGTAGCCTAATAATAGCGTTAAAAATATACGTTAGCATTACTAATCCTTTTTTTGGTAATTCCTTCAGTAGTTTAGATGTTATCATATCTACACCTGGCGCTTTTCTATTGTTTAGTATTGAGATTTGATCCCGAATCTCTTTGGGACTGGCTAATTTTATATATGTCTGTTGCGTGGTTAAATCGTTACTGTTGTCTTGAGTTTGTTGTATAGTTTGTTGTGGGTCATCGTTAAAGTGGGTAAATACTGTTGTTAGGTAGTGTGCAAATAAGTCTGCTTTTTCCTGACTGCTTCTGGCCCACTGACTTGTGTTATTTGCCACTCGTATTGGTGGGGATGTTGTTTTAGGTTTATGTAGAGATTTGATTGGTCGCCATATGGAATTGTCGTATCGGTTGATGGTTGTAACATAGTTTGTAAAGGAGTTGTCCCTCATTTCTTTTAACTTTGTTTTTAAATTATTAGTAATTCGATTAGAGGCTGTTTTGTCGCTAGGAATGTGTGATCGTTGCCACTTTGCTCGTGCTCGTCTTTTTTCTGCAATGAGCTTCTTAATTTCCATTGGAATGTTGATTGAAAGTTGCGGAGCTGTTAGGTGAGGAGTAGCAAGTTTGGCGGCTTCTTGCATAACTTTGATAAATGTGCTTGTTGTTTCTTCTACTTCTTCTAGAGTTTTAAGACTAGTTTTGAGTTGTACTTTATTAGTAATTTCAGCTTTGAATATTTCCCAGTTAGTTTTCGCGTTGTGCAAACGAGGAGGCTTATTGACATTTATTATAGAAGTGCTGATAGTTGCAATAATCGGCGAATGATCTGAGGACAGATCATAACTGGGTACTATGTCTGTGTACGTTGTTGTTATGCCGCAAACTACAAAGAAGTCCAATAAGTCTGGGAGTTTATGGGGATCGCTCGGCCAGTAGGTTGGTGTTCCAGTAGATAAATAAGAGTAATTCCTTTCATGTAGTAGTTGTGATAACTCTCTGCCCTTGGTGGTAATAATTCTGGAGCCCCAGAGGGTATGTTTACTATTGTAATCTCCCCCTGCTATAAATTTTGGTCCCAGTGTTTGAAAGAAGTTTTGAAAATCCTCCTTTTTTAGGTTGTGCCTTGGTGGGCAGTATACTGCGGATACTGTTAGTTCATATGGCATTGTTTGCACTTTGATTGATGTAGCTTGAAGATGATTTTTTTCATACTTAGGTAGTTCGTAATGTTTGATAGTGGATTTTATTAATATAGCAGTGCCGGCATGGGCAGTATTATCTGGGTGGTTGGTATAATAAAGCGTAAAGTAAGGAAGTGTGAAGAATGACTGATGTGTAAAGTGGGTTTCACTTATTAATAAAATATCTATTAAGTTTTGTTGAACAAATACACTTATTTCGTCTCTATGTTGTATTAAGCCGTTGGCATTCCATTGTGCTATTCTTAGGGATTGGGCCATTACTTTAGTTTGTTTATCAGCGTGGTTAGCAGGTTTAGGACCATGCTATTTTGTTGGATAATCTGGTTGAACATGGCTTTGAATTCTTCGAGGAATTTGCTGAATTCTGTGCCGACATTGTTTTCATTTTGATTTGAGTTTTGGACTGCCTGGGCGTAGCTAGAATAACGGTGTGGAGGTGCTGGTTGATTTGGCTGAAGAGATATTGGTGTAAGTTGTATTGCTGATGGCTGTGGCATGTTTGTTTTGGATCTGTTATTTTTGTATAAATTGTGATAGTATTCACATCCCCTATAACTTGCGGGGTGTGAGCCTCCGCACAGTACGCAAGTTGCAGGTGTTTCTCTACTTTTTTTGCAGGATTTAGTATCGTGCGATCCTCCACATTTAACGCACGCATAGGGTCGGAAACAATATGTTTTTGTATGGCCAAACATTTGGCAGCGTGTGCATTGTACAATTTTATTTTCTTTTCTGGGGGGTTCGATTTCTACAATTCTATTCTGCAAACCTTTTATTTGATATACGTCCTTGTTATTAACTGCTGGCTCTAAGTCCACAAAGTACACTTTTAACCTATTCTTTAATCTCAAGATGGATTTCTTCGACAAATAGCTGCAAATATCCTTAACAGTTGAACATCTGCATCAGTGTCTGTGTTCTCTTGAAGCTTGCGCTTGGAAGAATCTTCTTTTATAATGCTTTTATATCTTAGATATTCTTCATACCCCGAAACTTACTTACGTTTTCTCTGCAAGTGTTTTAAAAAATTTGCTGAAGACTTCGAAGTTTTTGAAGACACGGACTCCGTGCTTTCAAGCGGACTGGGAAATTGAAAAATAAGTTTTCAAAGTAAGCTACTTTGAAGGTTGAATAGTACTGCTACTTGGATGGTAGTTAGGATCCTTTATATCGTCATCAACATCACTAAGGTGAGAAATCTCTTCTTCGGAAGCATGATTTACACTTTTGGTGTCTGAATTCAAACTTTGGTTCATCTGAAAAAAATATCATATCTTATCTTAATTTCTAATCCTTTACTTCAAACGAGAAAAAAAGACAAGTTTAGCAGTTCTTCGATATTATGCATATTTTTTGAGATATAATTTTTAATTGAAAAACAGGACTTTACTTAAATTATTATATACCTGAACTTTTACTGAGTGTCGTCTCACGTAAAAAACGTTTGGTTGAAATTGCCCTACTAATCTTACTAGACATACCTACCTAAGAGTCTTAATTCACAAAATTAGATTTGTAGTATACAGAGTGGCACAAAATTTATAAAATGTTTGTAATATGTGCTATTCATATAAAATTCGTTTTTTTTTTAATGTTTATTTAACAGCAATCAGAATAATACATTCTATGAGCTATTGTGCTGGATAGAGGAACAATTGAATATATATCCCTCAAAGGGCCTGGTGGGTCATCCCCAATGGGAGGGCCTCGTCTTCACTTCAGGTCAAGTCTGCTGGCCATTTTCTTTTGAGTCTTCTGTTGGGTCTGTCTTGCACAAGTGGTTGTAATGTGGTATTGTGATGGTTTTCAAGGTTCTGTTGGTGTTTCTGGCTTCGTTGTTGAATTATTTCTTTAACTGTTGGGATATGGAGATCTTGATGGAGCATGTGATTGGAGATGTACCATGGTGCATCGGTTATGGCCCTGAGAATCTTTGACTGTGCTCGTTGAATTATTTTTATGTTTGTATTGCTAGCACAGCCCCACAGCTCGATGCCATAGGTCCATATTGGAACAATTATTGTTTTATAGATTAGTATCTTATTTTCTAGTGACATTTTAGATTTTCTGCCAATCAACCAATAAAGTTCTTTCATTTCTCCAGTTCAATTTTGAATCGAGGTGCATTCCTAGATATTTGGCACTTGTTGTTGTAGGTATTACTATGTTGTTTATAATCACTGGGGGGCAGGTTTCTTTTTAATTGTAAAAGTTATATGCTGTGACTTGTTCTCATTGATTTTTATATTCCATCTTTTAAGCCAGTTTTCTATGTGGAAGAGATGGTCCTGAAGGTTTGCAGATGCTGTTGCAGGGTCTTTGTGAACAGCTAATATGATGGTATCATCGGCAAATGTACCAGTTGTGGTGGCGTCTGATGTTGGTAGATCCGAAGTATACATTAAATATAGGAGTGGGCCTAGCACACTTCCTTGTGGGACTCCGGATTTTATAGGTTGGAGGTGAGAAACTGCATCAATAATTTTTACTCTAAAGAATCTATCCGTTAAGTAAGATTTTAGCAGGTGATAAAAGGATTCTGGTAGTGATTGTTTAAGTTTGTGGCATAGGCCTTCGTGCCACACCTTATCGAAAGCTTGTCTCACATCTAGTAGAACTGCAGAGCAGTACTTGCTATCCTCTATCGCTTCATTGATTACATGAGCTATTCGATGACACTGCTGTATTGTAGAGTGGCCATGGCGAAACCCAAATTGATGATCAGGAATGGTTTTAATGATGGGAATGATACGTTTTAGTATTAGTCTCTCAAATAGTTTTGATAAGGAGGACAGTAAGCTTATTGGTCTATATGAAGATACTTATGTTAGCGGCTTTCCAGGTTTTGGTATGAGGATTATTTCAGATATCTTCAAACAGTTAGGCCAGTATTGTAGCCTAATAATAGCGTTAAAAATATACGTTAGCATTACTAATCCTTTTTTTGGTAATTCCTTCAGTAGTTTAGATGTTATCATATCTACACCTGGCGCTTTTCTATTGTTTAGTATTGAGATTTGATCCCGAATCTCTTTGGGACTGGCTAATTTTATATATGTCTGTTGCGTGGTTAAATCGTTACTGTTGTCTTGAGTTTGTTGTATAGTTTGTTGTGGGTCATCGTTAAAGTGGGTAAATACTGTTGTTAGGTAGTGTGCAAATAAGTCTGCTTTTTCCTGACTGCTTCTGGCCCACTGACTTGTGTTATTTGCCACTCGTATTGGTGGGGATGTTGTTTTAGGTTTATGTAGAGATTTGATTGGTCGCCATATGGAATTGTCGTATCGGTTGATGGTTGTAACATAGTTTGTAAAGGAGTTGTCCCTCATTTCTTTTAACTTTGTTTTTAAATTATTAGTAATTCGATTAGAGGCTGTTTTGTCGCTAGGAATGTGTGATCGTTGCCACTTTGCTCGTGCTCGTCTTTTTTCTGCAATGAGCTTCTTAATTTCCATTGGAATGTTGATTGAAAGTTGCGGAGCTGTTAGGTGAGGAGTAGCAAGTTTGGCGGCTTCTTGCATAACTTTGATAAATGTGCTTGTTGTTTCTTCTACTTCTTCTAGAGTTTTAAGACTAGTTTTGAGTTGTACTTTATTAGTAATTTCAGCTTTGAATATTTCCCAGTTAGTTTTCGCGTTGTGCAAACGAGGAGGCTTATTGACATTTATTATAGAAGTGCTGATAGTTGCAATAATCGGCGAATGATCTGAGGACAGATCATAACTGGGTACTATGTCTGTGTACGTTGTTGTTATGCCGCAAACTACAAAGAAGTCCAATAAGTCTGGGAGTTTATGGGGATCGCTCGGCCAGTAGGTTGGTGTTCCAGTAGATAAATAAGAGTAATTCCTTTCATGTAGTAGTTGTGATAACTCTCTGCCCTTGGTGGTAATAATTCTGGAGCCCCAGAGGGTATGTTTACTATTGTAATCTCCCCCTGCTATAAATTTTGGTCCCAGTGTTTGAAAGAAGTTTTGAAAATCCTCCTTTTTTAGGTTGTGCCTTGGTGGGCAGTATACTGCGGATACTGTTAGTTCATATGGCATTGTTTGCACTTTGATTGATGTAGCTTGAAGATGATTTTTTTCATACTTAGGGAGTTCGTAATGTTTGATAGTGGATTTTATTAATATAGCAGTGCCGGCATGGGCAGTATTATCTGGGTGGTTGGTATAATAAAGCGTAAAGTAAGGAAGTGTGAAGAATGACTGATGTGTAAAGTGGGTTTCACTTATTAATAAAATATCTATTAAGTTTTGTTGAACAAATACACTTATTTCGTCTCTATGTTGTATTAAGCCGTTGGCATTCCATTGTGCTATTCTTAGGGATTGGGCCATTACTTTAGTTTGTTTATCAGCGTGGTTAGCAGGTTTAGGACCATGCTATTTTGTTGGATAATCTGGTTGAACATGGCTTTGAATTCTTCGAGGAATTTGCTGAATTCTGTGCCGACATTGTTTTCATTTTGATTTGAGTTTTGGACTGCCTGGGCGTAGCTAGAATAACGGTGTGGAGGTGCTGGTTGATTTGGCTGAAGAGATATTGGTGTAAGTTGTATTGCTGATGGCTGTGGCATGTTTGTTTTGGATCTGTTATTTTTGTATAAATTGTGATAGTATTCACATCCCCTATAACTTGCGGGGTGTGAGCCTCCGCACAGTACGCAAGTTGCAGGTGTTTCTCTACTTTTTTTGCAGGATTTAGTATCGTGCGATCCTCCACATTTAACGCACGCATAGGGTCGGAAACAATATGTTTTTGTATGGCCAAACATTTGGCAGCGTGTGCATTGTACAATTTTATTTTCTTTTCTGGGGGGTTCGATTTCTACAATTCTATTCTGCAAACCTTTTATTTGATATACGTCCTTGTTATTAACTGCTGGCTCTAAGTCCACAAAGTACACTTTTAACCTATTCTTTAATCTCAAGATGGATTTCTTCGACAAATAGCTGCAAATATCCTTAACAGTTGAACATCTGCATCAGTGTCTGTGTTCTCTTGAAGCTTGCGCTTGGAAGAATCTTCTTTTATAATGCTTTTATATCTTAGATATTCTTCATACCCCGAAACTTACTTACGTTTTCTCTGCAAGTGTTTTAAAAAATTTGCTGAAGACTTCGAAGTTTTTGAAGACACGGACTCCGTGCTTTCAAGCGGACTGGGAAATTGAAAAATAAGTTTTCAAAGTAAGCTACTTTGAAGGTTGAATAGTACTGCTACTTGGATGGTAGTTAGGATCCTTTATATCGTCATCAACATCACTAAGGTGAGAAATCTCTTCTTCGGAAGCATGATTTACACTTTTGGTGTCTGAATTCAAACTTTGGTTCATCTGAAAAAAATATCATATCTTATCTTAATTTCTAATCCTTTACTTCAAACGAGAA